>JAYMFT010264657.1:0-10717 GCA_038088735.1 Panulirus argus
AAATAGCATTGCCAACCCCCGCGCCGGCAAGGTAGCGCCAGGAGACAGATGAAATGGCCACATTCGCTCACACTCACATATATATATATACGCTGTAGTTCAATATAGTTGCAAATCATGCTCCGTAACATTACTGTATTCTCTAAGCTCTTCAATCACTCAGCAGTCAAAGGCTAACAGCGATGCGGAACTATTCTCGATAATTGCCGATTGATTTCGTCTGCAAACTTTTTATTTTCCTGCGTGATTATGTGACAGCCGTTTAACTCTGATTGCATCGAGAGCCTCGCGTATATCTAAACCCTGCAAACGAAATAGATCAATTAAAACACTTTTCTTTGTTACTATACTTTGCCTGTTTCACATGTTTGATTAAGCGAACAATTTTTTGTTCCCAAATTCATTTAATTCATGGGGTAGTATCAAGTTATTGACAATACGACCGAAAAAAATATCACAATATTAAGCCATGTCAATTTCTGCAACTGCTAAATATTGCTCGGATCAAGTACACGCTGATTGGCTGGTTCCAGCTAGGCTTTCATTACTCTTATTCTTTTCTTGATTTTCGACCGGCTGGCTATAATGCGTGTGTTTATGACCGATTCTAATCACACTTGAGGGTTTTTAGGCTGGTAGTTCAGTGTGTCCGTCCGTGCGATGTGATAGGCTTTTTTTTGGGGGGGAGAGCAGGATTTCATATTTTCTGTGTACAAATTTTGGTGAAATCCAGTTTAGCTCCGCATCGCTCTTTCCTATGGACAGAGAGAGAATTCTGTTTTGCAATGTTTACAAATGGGGAAAAGAGTGATGGACCGTGATATAGAACATTCCATTGTATTCTACGATATCAATTAAGGCAACTGAGTTGCGTAACGACATGATGGTCGGTGAAACACGCATAAAAAAAAAGAATATTCAGCCTATGAGAACCTCATCTACTTTACCCCACCATCTGTGAGAACCTCATCTACTTTATGTCAGCATCGTAGATTTTGTAGTAGAATTATGCCAAAATTAATGTGATCGGCCGCATGGGGATGGCTCCTAGCGGGGAGGGAAGTCTGGCGGTGGAGCGAACAGCCAGCCGCTTGCTCTGTCTTCCGTTTATTTACGATATTCAGTTATGGTTGGCGTCTAGTGTATTTCCACCGAGACTTTTCGAAAATTAAGGTATTTCTCGGTTGCTACAGGAGACTAACTATAATGCTCTTAAATCCTATTGATGTTTCACAGGTATTTCACTTAGTTGTACGTTAATAAACCTTAGATCTTCCCTGATCTTCATGTCACTCACTATTATAACTTAGTTTACATTAACGATACAGAATGAAATATATACTGCAGACAACGCTCCGTTATTCTGTATCTCTGAATGATACACTACCATTGAAGAAACAAAATCATTCAGTATCCAAAGGTAATAGTGAAGTGGAGCTAAACTGGATTCTTACCACACATTTTTTTTAACATAATGGTGGAAGCTCTTAAACAGATGGCCATGTTTCTTGCTTAAGCACATAAAATCGTAGGGCATGAATCCTATTTTGTCTTTGCTATATGCACTTTATCCAGTATGAAGGCGTATATTTGTTTTTTGAAATAGCTTTTCTGAATCTAAGGTTTCTGCGTACAATGGCACTTCTTGCCTTTCCATAACTTATGAACATATATTTCTCAACTGGACTTCATTGCGTTAATCATGTTTATAGAGCGAAGAGCAAGAGTTAGCGTAATGAATTACTGAAATGCTTCGAACGCTTCAACACTGAAAGCAAGTTGGTTCGAGACGACGTTCGGAACATTACGACAAACTAGATTCTGAGGTAGGAGCACCTTTTACACAGAACAGTTTCTCGTAGATTCATAAAGCCTCACCAGACCATATCCATAAACGATCATAGGCCATATGTGTAGTGACTGCATTTAACGTCTTCGAATTATCTCAAACACATGTTAAAGTTATCTAAGATTTTTCGATTGGTTATTATAACTTGGCACTGCTGGCCTTCATGAACCAGACGATCAACAAGCCTAAATCACAACTACCCAAATAACCAAGCAATAAATGACAACGAATACTCAAGAATATTAAGCCAAAGCGGACAGTGAAGCTTTCTTCTAGTATAGTCAATGGTAATTTTGCATTTCAGGACAAGAAACGCAGGGTAAACTGTCTCCATCATCAATGAAATGCAAACTAGAGAGTTTGCAAATCGTTGTTTCCCAAGACAACGCATCAAAACCTCCCAGGTGTGCGGCGCGAAGCTTCGAACACAATCGTGACGCTGTCTCGGAACGCTCCAAACGAATCTCATCGCTCCTCACACAAGGGTGTGTTGCGTATGTTCCAAGATTTATCTTCAAAATCTGAAGACGGTGTTTAAGATATTTCAACTGGTGGTTATAAGCTGATTTCGATGTCCTTAATGACTGAGTCTTGCAGTAGTTAAATCTAAAACTCAGGTAACGAAGCAACAAGCTTCAACACAGCTTCACGTTTCTACTGAATGAATTAAGAGAGTATTATGCTTTCTTACGTATAGCAGTATAATTGCCTACGGTATTTTTAAGAAGCGCCATATTTGAAGTAAATCATTTCAAAATACTTCGGACGACTGTTGCAATAATACTAGTGCAATAAAACCATCCTCCAACACCTTGCTTCTCTCTATAATTCCACCCCTATGTTGCCATTGTTACACGATGTTGATTTGAAAGATATGAAATCATTCTTTTGTATAGTATTTGCTCGTAACTATTAAGATTATTTACGGGTTTAGCTGAGGACATCTATCGAAATTATTTTTCATAATATAATATACATTCTCATTATCATGTACTATGCACATAGTGAGATTTATCCAGCTCACTGAATCAACTGTAAAAATGAAATTTCATTTCCAGTAGATTAGTGAACGTAAAATGGACCTAGCTTAACTCTTGAGGTATAATATCCTTTTCAGAAGTAGAATAAGTCGAACGAGTACAGACAACCATGAATGTCAGTTTCGCTTGTGCTGTTGTATCAATAAGAGCTAAGCGCTAGACAAGAGTTCTTCTCACTACGAGCCATATGATTCGCGAAGCGGTCCTGCTATTAGTTAGAAGAGAGACAGATGGCGTATTGTGTTATATCTTCTCGTAGCTCTGCTGAAAACTGAATACCTTTATTAGTAGAATCTACAAAGTTCTCGCTGACTCAACAGATCTGTAATCCGGCTAAAGTACCATTCTTTTTTTTTTTTTTTAACTACAATTCGTCCGAATCTGGATTCGAGGATTTTAATTTCTGAAACAATGAATTCATTCCTCCGTTTAAATGATCACTTTCGTAAAGTCCGACGGTTGGACGATCATTCTCGTACAAATTATCACCTTAACAATTGCAACGGTAGCTTCGTGTTATGCCAGCTCTGAATTTACTGTGCAATTTATCTACGCTAGGAACTTCTGCTGTCGCTCACAGCTCTCTGGGTGCATGTGTAATCACATCGCGCTTGATCCGAAAACAGAGATGAAGTTCATGACGTCTCTCTAACCAAACATGAGGCAAAGTTGTTGTTCCTTTTCAAACCACACTGTCTCATTTCAGACATCGGCAAACCGTATGAAGCAACGAGTCTTCGCGTGCTGACACCACGTCGTCTGTTGTAACGTTATCTGTTTTCTCATCTGCTCTGAAATCAGCTACCAAATCAACGCCCATAATAATGTTTATACACGTATAATCAATATTACAAGAAAAATAAACAGCTAAGATCTGCCTTACGTTTTGTTTAAGTTGCCAGAGAGCTTAATCAAGCTTTAAGTGAAATTTTTGTAACATAACATGAAAATTAGTGTAATATGTAAAATCGCTCTCGTGTATTTGTTTACAAAGCAGATGGTTAGAAAAGAAAACGGAGATAATTCTTTCGTAATTATCATAAGACTGACACGACCCTGAGATAATTTTGTATCTGGCGTCTCATTTGCCTCACTGGTGGCTGAACCACTCTCTACGCACGTCTCGCATATCTACCCATAATCACTGAGGTGCCAGTCTGGCGTGAAAGCAATATCTGTTACCTGTTTCATTTCCTACATCTACGGTCACATAAGACCGCTGCAGTCGGCTGTTGCTTGCTTGTCGCACGCTCTGCTGGCGTTTGATTTTGGCAGAGAAGTTGGTGGCGGACACCATAACACGGGTCTGTCTACGCGGATGGAAGCGCTGCTCTGTCTGCAGAAAAAAAGGTAGAATTACACAAGATCATCTAAAGTTGCCTTTAATTCCTAAAAATTCCAAATTGTGAAGAACTAATGATTACAGTAACTCTTAGTTATCTTATACCAATTTTCTACAAACAGTGATCGAAATAAAACAGTTCTTTTTGATGCTATATACGAGCACAAGAAAGTTACTCATGAAGCAGATTTTCTGTGATGTGTCACTCCCTTGTAAGGTCTTCCCTAACAGTTTTCAACGCGATTTCGTTTATAATTTATTTTAGTTTACCGCTCAGATGGCGCTGATGGCACTCTAGGATATACTTCTTAAAAACATTTTCCTCAGCGCAGCTTTGGATCAGTTTAAAACAGAACAGTGGAAACGCTGGGGATTTATGGACGTCCCCAGTGTGTCTGAGTTTGTATACAATTGTGTTTAGCCGGTTTACGCGCAGTGTTACGTTGCGAAAACTGTTTACATACCAGTGAATAGAAGAACAAAGACAATTAATCCTAAAGCATTTCCAGCGGGTGTACAGACAGACATTCAAACAGTGTATAAACACATTCAGTTGCTGACGCTTTGGTCATAATCGTTTTTTACAAGAGACTAGCAAATTGAGGCCTTTGAAGGGTATAGTGCTGTCCATTTGGATAGAGGAGTCATACTGAAGATGTTCGATGCCACTGACAAGGTATGTAAGCATTTTCTCGTTTGAGTTAAATACATACGTTTGACGCTAGCTATGAATAACTGAACGAGACCTCGAGAACTGGGAAGCAGGTGAGTGGAGATGTTTTCGCATTAATTATAGTCTTATTACTTATGCTCTGAATTTGATTAGGCTTTTATACGTTATAGATGAAAAGTTATGTTTTTTTGTGGAATATATAAAGGCTATAAATCTTAATATTTGGCTGTTTATTATTTTTCTTTTTCATATTGATTCCATATGTTTATTTTTTTCGTAAATGATTATCTTAAATAAACTTTGGATGAGCTTTGATTTTCACGGCGGGCAGCACATCTCGCCGCACCACCACGCGACCCACCTAAGGGACACCACTAATCCCCACCTGCAGGCTGGTGCCCGCTTTGTGTATTCTGTACATTTATGTGCTATATGTATGTACTACTGCCCATATGTATTAATGTATTGAATGCACAATAAACCTTTACAAACAGCTTTTTTTTCAGGATTAGTTAACTACACTGCTGGCCGGTTACCGACACCCATGAGCAAGGGGTTGGGGTGTAAATTGTTCCTCTGGACGTTGCTGGCCTTTATGGCCCTTGGAGGCAGTCGATAGGCCTAAAACCCCAACACATTTACAAATTTACATTTTTTCAGGATCATTTTGGTAGAAGATATGTACAAATATTTTGGTATTTCTATTCGAGCGTATTCTATTCAAAAAAAAAGGTAAACATGTTTCGGTGCTAGGGTGAAGCGTTAACGAAATCCCGAAACTCTGAGCTGGGCGGGAGTCACAGAGCGTTGCACACGCTCATTTTTAACTGTACGGACACCCACCCCCCCAAAAAAAAAGTTGGTCCGTTAATTTTCCATCCGCACGTTTTTAGGTTTAACTGTGCAGACCTTTTTTTTTTTTTTTTTGCCTGCAGAGTTAAACCTGAGTGTAAAACAGCGTGTGTAGCGGCCTTATGACCCGAGAGTGTTAAGTATTTGGGGAAGACGTAGCAGAAGCAAGCAGCGCTTACCGAGGACTCGAAAATGTGTTTTGATATCTTAAGGGTTGTTAACAAATTTATGCCGTTTAGGATATCTAGCAATTTTTTGGGATTCTAAGCCTTGAAATCAGCTGTTTAGGAAATTTTAAGAAACCCTGGGCCACGACGACTCCAAACTCTGAGAGTCTTATTGAGCTTATTTAAAGTAAGCACATCTGTGTATTAGGTTATGCTAGGTCACGTTAGGGCCCGGTTAGGTTGGGTTAGGTTTGTTGAGTTAGATCAAGTCTGTTAGGTTTGTAGTTACTGATATTCTTTTAATGGATATAAACCACAAATGGATTTGGTTGTTGACGCTGCAGGTAATTTCAAATCATCAGTTAACCCTAATATCAAAATACGTCTGGATAGACAACACCCGTACTGATGGCCTTTACCTTTTGAGATTCGAATGGAAACGAGAAAGAATTTTCTAACTGGGTCGTATGCCTCCACTCCAGCACAAATGAGTTCGGATCCAATCTGTTTTTTTTTTCGGTTATTTCCATTTCAGTTGTTGTTGTGTGAATCGTGTGGTTTGATGACACAAAATCGATTCTGAAACGTTAGCTCCATGTTAACTTGTATAAACAAAGCATAAACAAGATAATATTTTTTTTCTTCAAAATAGATAGTTGTTTTTCCGTTCGTGTCTCGCGGAATGTTGCTGCTCGAATCTGTTTTTCCCTGCCGATATAGACTTTCATTTAACTGCGTTATTTCCTTGAGCGTTATTTCCACGTCCCTTCATTTTAAGAGAAACGGCTGGCTAAATACTGAACAGCCAGCGTTCTTTCTTACAGACAAAGACATCACATCTGTACTCAGATCCATGTTTCCACCTCATTTATACTCGTTGCATCATTCACCATAAACCATCTCATCCAATGACTTGAGTAAGCCACACTGAGCCACTACTTCAGGGCTCAACATCCCTTAGGAATTCAAATCACTTCCTCCCCCTCGCGTTTCAGGTGACTGCCCTCTCGTATGGCATCATTGGCGAATCCATTTAACAATACGTTAAACATTGAACAACTTGTGCCATATCTTCTCTCACTCCCCTTGACAGTATAGAGATGTTACTCAGTCGTCTGTACGAATTCACAGACACACATACACACATAAACAAACGCACGAGTGATGACCTCCCTCCCAGTACAGTACAAAGGAGCGATTACTATGAAGTGATTACACATATACACACACAAAGTTCTCAAAGTGTATACAGGATAATTTCCTTTACCTGCATGTTATTGAGCATACGAGAATCGGAGGGGTTTGTATACCATCATTACTAAATCTTATCTTTGTACATAACAGCGTGGAAACTTGTGAATATATTATATGATACGCCTATTGGAAAAAGTGATTATTTAGTGAGTGAGTTTGATTATGTGATAAGCGAGGGCATGAAAAGTTTAGAGAAGGAACTATACTCAAAGAGGAGACATAATTGTAGAAGCTACACTGAGGTAAAGACCTTATCTGGGAACTTAAAATGGGAAGTGGAGGTCTACAGTCATGATATAGTCAACTGTTATGGAAGGATCTTTTAGAGGGTCAGTGAAGGAGTAGCAATACGACTATCTTTAGCTGTTCATACAGAGGGAAAGTTAAAAAGAAAAGAGAGAAATGTATTTCACTTGAAGATGGCAAAAGAGTTTAGAGGGACATACCGTCGGGGAGATATTAGGCAGTAATACAGCCACACAGTATTGAAATACAAATGCAAAATGAATTCAAATAGATACAGACCGTTGGATCCTAACGAGGCTGTTTGTGATAGTGGCAGATAATAGAAACTCATGGATTAGTGTGACAGGGGAAGAAAAAACAGGCAGATTTTACAAACAGGAAGACTGTAAACGTTTCGTAGTGCTTAGAAGGTCCAAATAATGTCAGTCGTGGCTTTGAAAGGCATGAGAAAGCAAGGAATTAGACCAGCATGATAAAAGAGGTGGAACAGAGAAACTTTGAAAGGAATATTGTGGATAAGACATGAAAAAATCCAAGATTATCTCAAAAATATCATCAGGAATAAATTGTCAGTTAAAGAGTAGCTAATCAGGCTAAGGACTTCAGAGAGGAGCGTTACAGAAGATGATATGAAGGTATGCAAGGAAGAAATTGGCAAGTTCAGGTATGTTTGCACGGCGGGAGACTTTATAGCCCCAGCACCAGTGAGCTCTATAAGGGTGTGTGAGGAGGTCTGGAAAAGATATAGCGAGAGAGGACAGAAATGGGCAAGTTAGGTTGGCATCGTTTCAACTTCCGTATGGCCAGTGGTGAGGTGCCTGAAGACTGACAAATTGCATTAAGTGTGCACTTGTGTAAAAGCATTAAAGGGAACCCGGAAACTTGCATGGTAGAGTGGTGATTGAAAGGCTAGTGGCGTACAAAGAGCAGTCGAGTGGGTAGAAGTAATGTCGCTTTAGGTGAGGTATAGGGTGTGTGGACCAGACGTTTGCTTTGAGGTACGTGCATTAGAAATATTCTTGGAGAATGGGAGCGATTTGCATGTGGCATTTATGGGCCTCGAGAAAGAGTACGTTAGGGTTGATCAAGAGGCTTTTTAGAAGGTATTTCTCATATATGTGGTAAATTAAGAGTTGCTGAGCTCTGTCAGCAGTTTTCCCTGAGGGAATAAGACGTGTACAAGTAGAAAGGGAAGAAATCGAGAGGTTTCCGACGAAGGTAGGTTTATGTCAAGGATTTGGGATGTGGTCATGGCTATTCAATCTCTTCATGGAGAGAGTGGTGCGGAAAGTAAACGCAAGAATCTTGGAGCAAAGGACAGGTCTACATTATGCTAGGGAATAAGGTTGGGCATAACAGCTGAATTAGATGCTATGTACCTACAGCACGGCTCTGAGGGCAGACTCCGGAAAGAGAGAGAACAGAAGCTGGAGAGAGATTTTGGACGTCTTTGTACAAGGGGAAGTCTGAGAGAAAATGCGAAGGAAAGTATATTGGCAAGACCTGTAGGAAGTGGAGTGCCTTCGGTACTTGGGAGTGGATGTGACATCAGATGGAACCCTGGGGACTGATGTGTGTGACACAGGATGGAAAAGGAAGCTGAGGTCCTGGTCGCATTAAATAACGTGTGGAAGGAGAGATCATTGTCTACAAAGGCAGAGATGGGTATGTTTCAAGATATGACAGTCCAAATAGTGAACGAAAAGGGATGGAAGAGAGATGAAGAGGGTGGATGTTTTGGATATAAAATGCCTGAGGACAATATGAAGCGTGAGAAACGTCGACCATGTGAGGAATGACAATGCAAGAGAGAGGCGTGGAAACATTTTAGGTCTGTAATCGACAGAGATGACTAGAGTCTGCTGAGAATGTTCGGACATCTGGAGAGGACGAGCGAAGAAAGACTGATTAAGAAGATCTGTGTGACTGATATAGATAGAGCAAGGGGGTAGGGTAGACCGAGAAGAAGATTTAAGGATAGAGTGAAGGAAACTTTTGTATAAATGGGCTTGAACATTTAAGAGGGTAACGAGCGAGTGAACTGGAACAATGTGGTTTATGGGAACAAAGTCCTGTCAACGGATGGAACCAGGGTATGTGAGGGTACCAAGGTGGATTATGGAATTTGGTAAAGGTGGTAGACTCTGGTATTGGTATAATCATGCATAGAAGGTAGGTGCGAATCAAGCCATTATTCCACGGTTCTTGACGCCAAGTTTTTTCTTGAGCCAGGAAGGGCAACATGGTATGAAAAGAGACCCAGGTGTAGGATACAGGAGTGGTGTATCTGGATGTGTGTTCATAGGACAATTGTATCGAGAAGACCCTTTCTTTGTGTCTGCTTCAGGTAACATTACCTGGGTTGGTTCACTTGTTTAAGTGCCACTTAACGTGGTATCTGTTCCTTCACAAAGCCGCTTGTCGCGCGGCGAGTTGCTACGTCGAGGCGAGCATGAGTTTACAGAGGCGGCTGGCGGCCCCAGCATTCTAACCCAGGCTATTCAGCCCACGATAACAAGGTCGTCTAGTGACATTATCACGACACAGAGGACACAAATCTACCCCATTGTTGGTTCTGGCAGCAGGTGCTTCTCTCGCCTCCCGCTCTGCTACGGGTGACGATTGTACCTCCCACGTTCCAGACGAAGTTGTTAGGCAATGTTAAGCATGAAGTTTTCAACTGAACGTGTTGCGAGAGGGAGTCGAAAGAAATGTGAAAGAGGGAGGGTTCTATCTGACGTATTCCAAAAGGTTTGGCAAACAATACAAACAGGGAAATAGAGCTAGTCTGCACCGAAAGCGTTCGATAAGGCTTGATAATGTGCTTCTAGATGTGGTCGAACAGTGTAATGAAGCTCTGGTTAGGTTAGCGTGTTGCAAGAGGTATTGAAAAGTGCAAACAATGACGTAATCCGAGATTCTGTCGAACAGGATAAACAGTGAAGCTTTAACAGGCGTGCTTCGAGATGGGTACTGAAGTATGAAGCTGCAGCTGATGTGGCTTCAGATGGAGCTGAAACATAAACAGTACAGCTTTTGCTGACGGAATTCAAGACAGTGTCGATCACTGTGTCAACGGAGACGTGCACAAAAATGTGTTATGGGTTAGAAGTGGTTTGTCTATTATTAAATAGAACTCTCATTCACATGTTGAAAATAGATGAAAGCCTAGTCAATTTAAACTATGATATAACAAGTGATATAAAGTTTGACGTAAGACATAAACATCATCCCAACGGATATTAAGACACAAAATTTCATATACGTATTTTATTTATGTATTTGGCATATATA
>JAYMFT010264668.1:0-10717 GCA_038088735.1 Panulirus argus
TAATAATAATAATAATAATAATAATAATAATAATAATAATAATAATAATAATAATAACAATAATAATAATATTGATAATAATGCTATTACTCCGACTACCTCCACTACTACTTCTACCACTAATAGTACTATGGTTACCTAATATTCTCCTAATAAGCAAAATACATTTTGTTGCGCAAGCACTATAATCTTACCTGATGCACTTGTCTCCACATATTTCACAAATGAACTTCAGTGACCATCGTGATCCTTAGTACAGCCAGGTGTGTGGGTTCTCTGCCCCTCCTGAATATCTGCTGAAGCAGAAAGGCTGCCGAGGGGCACGAGTATGGAGCATGGATGAAGATGGATTCTAAGCAAAGAGAAGCAGTATATACATATAGCGTAGCATGGCTTTCAATACTGATTATCATGGACAGATGTGTGGGAAGGATTCTAGTGCTGAATCTGAGGGCTAAATGTGAGTTATGGACTGTAATGATAGCTCTGACGCATAAGTATTATCATTGCTAGTTTTGAGGTTATGTGTGTGAGGAATGGACTCACCTACCCCTTTTTTTTGGGGGTGGGGCCGAATATGTACAATGGATGCTATTGCTGTCTCCGAGTGACGAGTGTGAGTGATAGACTTTCTAGGCTTACTCTGAGGGCCCAGTTTGTTGTATGTTCTCCAATGCAAGTTGTGGAGGCTATGTATGAGGAATGACTTTCAATTCTACGCGCACGGAAAGAATATTAAGTCTGCTTTATTTTGGGTTATATGTGTGTGCACTCGAGTTCTTCTCTCAGTTACACGATGTCCTTACAACCAGTGTATGCATTCTGGACTTACAAAAGTGCACGTCTCCCGCCCAGACAAGACTGAAACGTTTAGTTTAAAGAGAATTGGAACAGAAAATGAGTACATGACATACCATACCCACATTTCATTAATCCCATAATAAATCAATCAACACATAATGTGTTCTGGTCCTTCAAAATAGGCGCTTGGCCTGTGCACAATAAAACCAAGGGTGGTTTGGTCACAGGGAGTACGTGGCTGCTTCTTCATTCGCAGGAGCAACACGAACAATAGACAGCTTAATGAAACCTCTTGTGTTCTATGTTGGATCTCGTCTCTTCGTCAGTTCTACACTCAAGTAATGTGGCAGCACACGTTGAGATGGTCACACAACGCCCAAAAAAATAAGAGAGTATAGTGCTGAGGGAGGACATGGATAAACTGCAAATGTACAGTGGTGGGTAGACGTAAGTTAAAGCAGGTATCGAGTACAATGTCCCAAAAAAATCCGGACTTAGAGGCAGAATTCAACGATTACCTTTACTTCAACAGATGTTCAAAATGCATGACATGAACTTGCCTGTCCATAACCATGATTAAGAGTGAGGCAAGAGTATATCATACAATGTGCAGGCTGGTTGTACCAAAGGTCGTTAGTAAATTCTGATTTTGATTCCGAGCATTCGAGTGGTGCATTTATAAACGCCAGGAGCTGCTCAAATCCTTATTTCTGGCCGGACGTCCTTGGAAGGGTTCAACGTACCCCTACTTACCTGGAAAAGTGGCCGAGGTATATATATGGATTCATATTACCAGAGTAATTATCTTTAACAACGATGTATTTATAATCACTGAATCGTAAATGCAAAGTAGATGCTCTCCAAACATAAGGGCAAATATGGATGATGTTTATAGAGAGGAACAGCTGCCTTTGAGATTAGTACGTCGTTACAAGATGTTGTAATACAAGAGGCCAAGGAGTGTGAGCGCATCTCCGGGACGGAGTTGGCTTCTCTTTCTCTCTCTCGCGCGCGCGCCCGGGTGGTAGCGAGGCGAGCGACGCTGGTGGCCGAGTCGACTGGTTGGCCTCCCGCTGGGTGATGAAATATGTAATGCCTCTGTGCGCCACATTAGTGGTCACCTTTACAGCCCTTTACACTGGTCATGTCTTCGGTGGGTTCTGGGTGTCCTGCAGGTTTCAATCGCTCGCCAGCATCCTGCCGTTGCTCTGGTCCAAGTAGCTGGAAGCTTTTGCCCCAGTATACTGTATATGGTAATGGAATTTACTGTTTATGACAGATTTTTTCCCACTTATAACTAGCGTCTGTGTTATCTGAATATCAGTACATATGAGAGGACTAACCACCACCCCATCAACGTGCCCAGCGTATCGTTCTGTGTGTGTGGCGCAACCCCTACAATTAAACACTTGAAAAGGGATGATATGGTTTGTTAGTGGGGAAATGGCCAGACGAACTTGGACTAGGAAACCAGGTGGAAGTGTATGACAAGACTAATTTATCTTTCTCATCTTCCAAGGAATTCAGACGAGGTTGCAACATAGGTAGCGTGTAGTGTGGATGCAAGAACATTTCTTCGTACTTAATGACCTATACTTTGTACGTCATATACTATATACTTTGTATCATACTAAACTCGATACTTTGTACTTTATAGCAGAGTATACTCAATACTTTATAAATCTATGAGCTTAATATCCTCTACTCTTGTTTTCCTCTAGAAGATTTTGCTTCTAGTTCTCCTTCTCTTCTCCTTCCACTAAACCTCTGCCCTCTCTTATATTATCCTCGTGCTGGGATTCCTCGACTACCTTCGTAGCTTCGGGTGGGCAAGACGAATAGCCCAGGTGCCACACCTCCGCGAGTCCTGTGGGAGTGAGCTCCCGAGATATCTCCAATCCTTGCTCGCCTGTTTCGTCCTCTGACTGAAACCAGAAATATTTTTCTTCTGCTTGGAATCAAGCATGCTTTTGGTGCATCCCATCCCTAAGAAAAAACACCGCTTTAATCTCTCCAGCTACCATCCTATCGCTTTCTCTTCCGCTGTCTTTGAAACTCTTCTTAATTAACTCGCACTCTCTCAAACGCTCGGAATCCCATGTCCTCATTTCTGATCACCGATACGGTTTTCAGCCGTGAAATTTTCCTCCGTATGACTCACCTCTGGTATCCCACTGACAGGGATTTTGGTGAATATTTCTGTCTTGTCCCTCGATATATCCAAGAGATTTGACAGGGTGTAGAATGAGTGTTTGCCCTCTAAACTTCTTCCGCCCAATGGCTTTTCTTCTCTCTTTTCTTTAACTCTCAGCGACCTCTCTAGTTGGGCAGTAGTCATTAATGGAGCGACCTACCCCTCTCATCCAACCAACAGGAACCTGTCCTGTCGCTTACGCTCTTACCTCTCACCGTAAACGATCTCTGTTCATCTCTTAACTATATTCACCGTTACACTAATGTTCTGTTTTTCATAATTCAGCTCTCTCTCTCCTCTCTCACTCTCATACTCGTTCACTCTCTCTGTGCAGGATACCGGAGTGGGTAAGTGGTAACCATATCAAACTCAGTAGTGCAACAAATCTTTATCTATTCTTTTCTTTTCCTAATTGCCACTCGTTCCCCATTGTTCAGTTTCTGATCACGATAACTCCACCCTGCAGTCGTATAGATATGTAGTATATGACCAGATCTCTTACGATGTCCTGGAAACCCTGCACAATCTGCATCATAAAATCTACTTCCCAATCGCTGGGCTATTTTTACTTTCCCCATCACGATTCTTGTTGCGTGCATACGTTTCTTGTCTACTGTTCATTATTTGCTCCATTATGGAGTACTACTTGCAAATTTCGGATGACCCTTCGTTCCAGTGTAGAATGTTGGTAGCATATCAGGGAAGGCTTTTCCTCCACCTCTCTATTAGCCATAGTGGAATCAGAGGCCATGTTTCTCATTAATTCCTTAGATGTCTACCTCTCTTCAACTATTCCTTTCTGTCAGCTGTAATGTTGCTACTCCCTCCCATTTCTATAGGAATTATTTCTAACAATGCTCTTGTGAACTACGTATGTGTGTCCGTAGAACTAATGCTTCGGCTTTGTCACGCTTGTGGTTGCAGCTTCCTACAGTTTCCGTGCAGAGTTTGGCCATACGAGAACTGACCGTTATGATACCTCGTTTTTTTCCCTTAAATTGCAAAGCTGTGGAATTAAATTCCTCTGTCTTTTTCAGTCCTCCAACAACCGTTCTACTTGTAAGAGCCGTATCTACAAATATCTATGGAAGTTTGATTAAAATTTTTATTCATTTTTTTTCTCACATTCTTATTTTCTCTTCATTCGAGATCGCCACGGTTAGGCATATTTTTTCTATGCAATACCTGTTGCTGTAAAAGGAAAAAAGTCTCTAATCCAAGGTCAAAAGTACAGACACATATAAATCTTTCAGTGCACCCAGACATGTGCGTGTTAATCCAGACAAATGATCACTTACATTTGCACATTAATACACCATTTGCCTCAAGAACAGCTCTCCACCCTTGGCACCATACAGCATCATTACCTCTCGTAACCGTAAACAACAACTGAAATTGTGGGGAACTTCTAACGTATACTGATTCCAGTTTCTTTTAAGGCTTCCCTTTTTCCCCCCCAAGGATGTTCAAGATTAACTATCATTATAGTCGAAATGAAGACGGCCAGTAGAGAAATCTAGGGTGACTATCACCCTTTCGTTCAACCTCTCCTGCAGCGTTGGTGGCGTAATGAATCACTTAAATGGAAGCCTTCAAAGGTTAAGCCGTCTACTGCTGGGCAGATCTAGTCCCTTCATCAGTGGACACTCTCCACACACACACACACACACACAGAGTGAACAGTTCTTCGAAAGATGTAGGGATAGAACAACCAGAGGACGTCACATGAAATTAAGAAACTTGTTAAAAATATGTTAAGAAGCACATTCGTAGTATAAGAGTGGTGGATTTATGAAGTAGGATGACTGAAGGCATAGTTAATGCAGACACCATACACGAATTTCAGAAGGAGTATGGCAGAAGAAAATGTTCAAGAGATGGGGCCCCACTTGTGCGAAACTCCCCCTTCCCTGTACAGTACAAATAGGTAATTACAAAAAAAGGTAATTACATGGGCCGCTCTGTCCACAAAAACGTAATGGTCACACGAGACGCCCGGTGCGGAATGCCCTCTCGTTCTGATGACCTGAATTTCACACACGGACACACGTGAGAGAGGTCATGTTGGCCACCGACGCGGTAGGGTTGAAGAGGGATAGTCAGATTGCATACTTCTGATAACTCTATTTTGCCTCTCTTTTTTCTTTTTTTTTTTTGTCCCCGTACCACATTAGGTTAATAGGAATCTAGCGCGAGAATTGTATTATTCAATTTGTTCTGGCGGCCGTAATTGCGCCGGCGGGTATGACCATCTACGAGGTACAGTGGAAGCCGCTTATTTGCATTGGTCTTTACGGCCGCCTTAATCCACACACTCCGAGCGAGGCAAACGCGAGATTCCGCCATGAAAGCAACATTTAACGCTCCCCGGCGTAGTCGGTCCCCAGCGCCGCAGTTGCGTTTTACAGCTGCTAATTTAGGACACTACAAACTCCAGTGTCGTATAAATTGTCGAGATCGGATGATTTTTCAGGGACTGACCATGGAATATAGACTCAAAGTATAGTTATTAACAATGATGTGACTCCGTCTACAAAATGTTCGTGAAATTTTCGTCGGATATTAAAAGTCTCTCCCTCAAAACTGTCTGGAATCAAGGGCCAACCTTGATTTAAGATCCAGAATCCATATCCAGAACCCAGACTTAGAATCCAGATCAAGAATTTAGATCTAGAATCCAGAATCCAGAGAAAAATGATAAGAGGTAGACGCGACACGCTGGCCTAATCAATAACACATGGTGAAGTGAAAGAGGGAAGAGAACGCCCATGCAGGAAAGGTGAGAATTACACCTTTTGCCTCACAGATACATCTGTCACATATACTCCCTTTCTAAGCAGCCTGAGTATGAGTTACGCGTACGTTGGGGGTGCACGAATTATTTTTCTATGACTGTTACAGCGGTGGAGGACGTATTTCTCTCTCTCTCTCTCTCTCTCTCTCTCTCTCTCTCTCTCTCTCTCTCTCTCTCTCTTATGTATTCCCTTATTCATCAATTCACAAATGTTCTCTTTTCAACTCGCGGCAGTGGTGTGTGTGTGTGTGTGTGAATAGTTACCTATTCTTGATTATCTATTTTTACAGTACAGGGAGGGAGCTTTACACTCATGGGACCCCATCTCTTGTACTATCCCTACTACCATACAACTTTTTAAGATTATACATGCTGTCAGCATTAACCATATCCTCATTCATTCTGTTTCATTCCTCCGTCATTGACACTATAACAGTACTTCTTTGCATTCTTTAACAAGTTTCTTGCTTAATTACACGTTATGTCCTTTTGTTTTTCTATCCCTTCATCTGTCAATGAACTGCTCACTACCTGCGTTATCGATCTGTTTTGAAAACTTAAAAGCTCTGATCAGGTCATCCTTCACTCTTCCACGGTGGGCATATTCAGTCTTTAACCTTCACTGCAACTCAGCTCTCTTGAATCTAGTATAAACTTTGTTGCTCTCCTCTGGACTCTTTTTTATTAGTT
This sequence comes from Panulirus argus, assembly GCA_038088735.1. NCBI lineage: Eukaryota > Metazoa > Arthropoda > Malacostraca > Decapoda > Palinuridae > Panulirus > Panulirus argus. The sequence continues at coordinate 6,480 of JAYMFT010264668.1, forward strand.
TTAGTGCTTCTTTGAGTACGATGACTAGTTGAGAAACTCATTCTAATCTCAGCATAATGTATAATGTGAACAGGTTATTGAATGGTTCTGTATCCATGGACCTAAATGTTATTCTGGTATTTGCCAGCAGACAGTTGGCTCCCAGAACTTTTCTCCTCTGGTGGGACTCTGGCGACAGGTTTAGGACAATGTAGACTCCCAAGTCTTTCTCACGCAGAGATTCCTGCAGCTTGTGTCCTGCTAGATAATGGTCATATCGAGACCCTCTTTTACTGTGGCCATCCTCATAACTTTATATTTTCTCAGGTTGCACTCCATCAACCAAGCAACAGACCAATTTTGGAGACAAGATTTCCTTGCAAGGTGAGCCAGTTCTTTACACTTTTGGCTTTCCTCATTGCCCTTGTATTACATGCAAGCATATTCAGGTTGGAGTTCATACTTTCAGCCAAGTTATTCATATCGATCAAGATTAGAAATGGTCCAAGAACCAAACCCTTAGGTATTCCGTTGGTGACTTAGATCCATTTCGAAAAGGCTCATCTGATATGCATCCTTTGTTCCATTCTTCTTAGTTAATATTATATCAGTGGGAGGAGTTCCAGCTTCTTAAGCAGCTTCCCATGCAAGAAGGTGTCAAACGCCTTCTGGCAATGTAAACAATGCACCCAGCCATCTCTCTTGTCTAAAAGCATTTCTATCTCCATGACTCTCTGCAATCATGAGAATCTAATTTCTTGCAGTCTATCGCTTCATGATCAAAATCGCCCATCATTAGTACTTATAATCTCCGAGAAGTGTGTTATTTACTGCTTCCCGTACCATCCTGATTGTTCTTTCACTTTTGCCATTGTAGTGTTGTTCCGGATAATTGCATCCCTCTGGAGGATTGTTATGATATCAACACCACAACACCACAATGCATTTCTTTCCTAACATTACTCTTTCCATTACGTATTGTCTCAACGGGCCATCTTACACTATGTCCTGAAACTTAAGGTTATCTTTTATTAAGAGAGCTGAGCTTTCCCTTCTTCGTAGTCTCTCTTACACTCCTTACCCTCACGCACCCGTATGGGCAGAATAGCTGAGATCTTATCTAACTAGTAAGCCTTGTTTCCACAACTTCATCTATTATCAGGTGCTTTTGCCCTAATACGATCCCTAAATTCCAGCTCTTTACCATTTACCAGTAATCCAACAGCGTTTGTATACATTAATCTTACTCTGACATTTCCATCAACTGGCAATTCTGATATGTGTGCACTGCTGGCATGGGGTGAGTTCTTTTCGCCTCATTTCGCTATTCCCGTTTTTTGTAATCCATCATCATTCTTCACTTTTCCCTCCTCTTTTCATGCGGTCTACCACGTTTGATGAGTATCCTACCAAAATACGTTTTTTTCTTCTTCTTCTTCTTCTTTAAGTCTCCTTTTCATGCCTAAGTACTTCCTAGCTAGATGACCCCAAATCACCCGTCACCATAATTGGACGTCGTCTTCTTATGTCTTGATTATAAACACCAATTATTCTTTTTTTTTCCCTTTATCCTTGAAATTGCGCCTGGCAGTTCCACACAGCCTCCGGTAATCTTTTAATAAACATTTCCTCCTTCTTCTTTCTCCTTTGCCCTCTATCTGTCGTATGATCTCCATTCAGTCCAAAAATAATTAAAAAATTTTTTTGTCTATTCTATATTACTCTTTCTAATAGTTTGGATCACATCAACATTTATGCCTCTGAGTATGTGTGTGTGTGTGCATGTGCGTGTGTGTGTGTGTGTGTGTGTGTGTGTGTGTGTGTGTGTGTGTGTGTATGTGTGCGTGTGTGTGTGTGTCTCTGTGTGTGTAATTACCTATTTACAATTATCTATTTGTAATGCACGTGGCGGGAATTTACTTTATCTATTGTATTCACAGATTTATTATAAGAATCACATACAGTCGAATGATGAAGCAGGAGAGTGATTTCAGAACAATAACAACTGATCAGTAATACATTTCCTACTTAATGGTCTTCCAGTTGCACTACAGAGGAGGGGGCACTGCGTGGAGCGTTGTGGTGTATGGATGCTGCTGCGCCGTGAAGTGGGTGGCGCTGTTGTCATTGAGTGGGTGACGCTGTGCTAGCGTGTGGGTGGCACTGTGTTAGTGCGTGTTGTTGGCGTTGTGCAGGTCTGTGGGTGGCGCTATGCTGGAGTGTGGATGGCGCTAATGCTGATCTGTGGGTAGCGCTGTATTAGAATGTGGATGGCACAGTACCAGTTGGTGGGTGGTACTTTTGCGAGTATGTGAGTTACAAGACTTTAGACTCGTGGTGTGTGAATGAAAAGCGTGGATGGCGTGTTTGCAATGAGTGAGTAGCATGCGCTCAGCGAAGACACTGTAGGAAGTGGTCTGTGTAACGACTCTGGGTATGATGTTGTCTGTGTGAAGACACAGGATGATGTGGTCTTAGTGAAGACAGTGGATGGTGTTGTCTGTGTGGAGCCATTTGCTGTCGTTAAATGTAGTGAGTCCTGTGTCCAGTCGGGATGTGTTTTAATGTAGACACAAGTAGGTATTCAATGTGGTTTTCAAGAACTGTTGTCATGTATTCAAAGAGCTGTCACTGTGCGGCAAGCGTCGTCGGCGTTAGTAAGAGATGTCACGTTTCTTATAGACATATGCAGAGCACCCAGTTTCTTCGATACAGGCGCTTTGTGTACTTAGTGAGAGAATGCACGGTGTATGTCCGCGATTTTAGCCGGTGGAATCCATGTGTTCTGGGCATAAGTGCGGAGTGGTATGTTTCCTAGAGTCACATGGACATCATTGTATTTTCTTGATGTAGACGTGTCGGCTGGCGGCCCTGAGGATATATCACGGTGTCGTTTGTCCCTAGGTGTGGGCACAGTAGGGGAGGCAAGTCCTAACTGTACGCAAGAAGGCTGTGTGTCCTGAGCTGTCGACACTGGGTGTTACGAAGACACAGGGAGCGTGTGATTGTGTCCGAGCGTGAGGCAAGGTGTTGGCACAGGGTAGCGTTTGCCTCAGGAGTAGGCACGGGGCAGCGTGAGTATTAGCAGCAGGAGGGAGAGGTGGCGTGTGTCGTGGCTGTTAGCGCGGGGCGGTGTGTGCGGCGTCAGTGTGGTGAGGGGCAGGTGCGGCGTGTGGTGTGTGTGGGCTGGTGCCTGCGTGACACCGCCTCATTTCTTTAGTGATGGGGGCAGGGTGGCCGCGCAGACCCACTCACGTCTGTAATTTGGTAGCCGCGGGTTGCGACGCTCACCTGCCGGGCCGCCACACCCTTCGCCGGTAGACATGACTCGCTCGTGCTGGTGCGGAGATGGTATGGGGGGGTAGAGAGGAAGCGAAGCACGGGTCCTCACGAAGCTGTGATTTGATGATGGTTTACCTCTCAGAGGAACATTTGCTCTACAGTAACATTAGCCAGTATGTGTTAAGATCTCTCTCTTTCTCTTTGTAAGGCTGCCTCATCTGTCACATCCTCCGCACTCCACTTCTCAATACTTCCGACTTGTCCTTACGCATCGTCCGTCTCTTCTGTCCTTGCCTGTTTACCAAGCGAGACTAAAGGTGGATCACCTCACGGCAGTTAAAAAGTACGCCGCTTCTTCTTACTACGCATCCTTAACGACGTCTCTACGTTATAAACACGGCCGCGACTCACCTTTGTTCGTAGTAATTATCCAACTGTGACCCCGTTGCCATCCTGTCCTCGCCAGCTGGGCTGAGCAGTGCGGGTGTTGGTGGTATTGTCGGCTCCTCAAGAACAAAGAGATTTTTTCGCCCTCTAAGGAACAAAGGAGAAGGAAATTACGTAATGAATAACTCGCACACTAATATCCAATCCGAAGACGAGGAATTGTTGCCCACATGTGGAAAAAAAAGAAAAATAAATAAAAATCGTATGGATAAAATTCCGACAAAAAAAAGGGAAGGTTTTTATTAATGATTAGTAATTAATACATATGGACCGCCGTGGTGTAACAGTTAGCGTTGCCAACCATGACGCATTCACGGGCCGCCCGGTGTCGAGCGCATAGGTTCGAATCCTGTTTCTGGCAGTCAGTCCACAGTCAACCCAGCTGTTCATTCTCCCTTAGGAGCTGGTCGATAAAATGGGCACCTGGCTTAGGCTGGGATATATATATATATTTTATACAGAACTCCTGTTTTTCTGTTTTTTACTCTCCGAATAGTGGGTTTTTGTGGAATTGATAATAGTGACATTGC
>JAYMFT010264679.1:0-24318 GCA_038088735.1 Panulirus argus
AGCTGACCTTGTGTATATATATATATATATATATATATATATATATATATATATATATATTATTCTTTTTAGCCACACAGAACATCTCAAGTAGGGGATTTTGTTTGGGACAACATAGAAATATATATACTGTATATGTGGAACATCATTGCTTGCCTTCCTTCCTTCGGAAGAACTCTCTTGAGTTCCACAAACAACTACGGTTGTAATTGTTATCATTATTATCATTCATAGTGATGGCAGTAGTAGTAGAAGTAATAACAGTTGTAGAACTGATGGTGGTGGAAATGGGAGAGCTTGGAAGATGCTATGGCTTACTTGAATTCCCATACTTCCATCCACAGCTATGGCCACTCCCAGGTATCTTTAAGATTCCATTTCCTCCTCATTTTCTCCATTCAGACTCACACTTCTACCAACCTTTTTCTTCTCTCGCTTACTTCATAATTTTCCTATTATTCACATGAACTACCAACTCTCTCCTTTCAAACAGTCTCCCAAACTAGACACCAGCTTTTTCTGCAGTTTTTCACCAGAGTCCGTCATCCGAGCCAAAGCAGTAGTCCCGGATGTTGTATGAATATGGGGTGTGGGCCATGACGCAACAAAAGGACGAAAGGAAGTGGATGTGTGAGAAATGAAATGCTCGAGGACAACATGTGGTTCGGCGTGGGTTGACTGGGTAAGAAATAATTGAGTAGGCAAGAGAGAGGGGCGGTAGTAAGAGTACAATTGAGAAAGGTGAATTGGGAGTGTTGGAATGTTTGGACATATGGAGAGGATGAGTGAGGAGACGACGACTAAGGCAGTATACGTGTCGAGTTGAAGGAACGAAGAGAAGAAAACCGAATTGTGAAGGTAGAAGGATAGAGTGAAAGATGCTTTGAGAAAACGTGGCCTGAATATAGGAACTAAATATTACGCAGGGAGAGATTTGCTGTCAGTGGGCTAAAGCAGGGCTCGTGAAGCAGTCAGGGGAAACCACGAAAGGTCTGTGGGACATGCCCGTGGATAGGGAGCTCTGGTTCCAGTGCATCTTCCTTGACAGCAAGAGCGTTGGATGTGAACAAATAACACCGTTCTTCGTCTGTTGCTGGCGCTGTCTTGCTAGGCAGGACACAGCCAACAAGTGTAGATAAAGAGCAACTACTCTCTCAATACCTGAAGGTCTTTAAGCAAAAATCCGGACCATGTGTTGAACATATGAAGTAAAAGATTTGGTAATTTTTACATATTATCACTGTGAATTACCTTAGATTATTCAGGCTGAATTATTTCGCTAGAATTTAAGACGTTTATTGTTCGATAAATGACTTGACTAATAGTCAAGGAATTCGCACCAAGTATTTACAGAGAAGTCCAATCTTTTTGTTTAATTTCTTTTTCCAAATACTTCAAAATATATATCGCGTTAATTCACACGTTTTCTTCGATAATCCTCTATATTAAAAAACGGAGCGATATGGACAAGATAATGCCCAACTTCGCTAAATCTACACTTTCTGTATTGCATACAGAGTTATCTATGCCAATATCTCTGTCATCCCGCTTATCTTTACCTTTCCCAGCCACAAGCTCCTCAGTCTTAGTCTCCCCAGTATTATTACTTCCACCCCATCGTCTTCAACTCCTTTTTACCCCCCAAGTGACCCACTTTAATCTCCCCAACCCCATCATAATCCCACCCAATTTTCCTCTACCGTTCCCCGACAGCTGTTTCCACCTATTTCTTCCCGCTGAGTCTCCTCTGTTGTCACCCCACTTGAGTCTTCTCTACCATCTCCCCGCTTGAGTCTCCTGTAAATCTTCTCCTTCGCCGTCTTCACAGCAAACCCCCGACCCAACCAATCGCTACCCATCATATTTCTCAGTACCTCATTTCTCCCGCACATTCTGTCATCCGGTGTTGGGCCCGGCCTTTGTTCCCCGGACTGGCTCCTACGCACACCTCTTTACCCTCTCTCCGCCACTCCCAGGTCCTCCCACCGCACTCCTACGCGCACTACTTTACCCGATATCCGCCACGCCTTTATTCTCCCACGTCGCTTCACATTCAGTTTGGCCCTTCCTGTTCCCTTTGCCTGACCACCTCTAGTGTGCCTGACTTGAGGTAGCTCCCTGGCGAACTTTCCAACAAACTTTCTCTGCGACGAACACTTTTCTGGCGTCCATTTACGCTGCCTTTCAAGTAGTGTTATTTACATACCATCAACATGTACCGGGAGTGTTTTGCTGTTGCTTCCGGCAGGTGTTCAGTGTCTTCGTACAGCACTCGACTCTCTTAGCTTGTCTCCCTGTTTAATGATAGACGACTACACAAGCTAAAGCATTTCGGTGCTACTATAGTATGCTGTCTACCACTGTAGCATGCGATCTACATCATTTACTACCTAACCTAACCTAACCTAACCTAACCTAACATAACCTAGGTTAGGTTAGGTAGTAAATGAGGTAGACCGCATGCTATAGTGTTCGATACCGTGGTAGACTGCATACTATAGTAGCACCAGCTTTTCTCTTTAAGAAAGTCGTGTTCAAAAAGGAAGGTAGATTGATGAATAGATAGATGTATGGATGGACAGAAAGTTAGATATCTAGATGAATAGATAGATAGACAGATAGATAGATAGTGAGAGAGAGAGAGAGAGAGAGAGTGTGTGTGTGTGTGTGTAGGTGTAGGTGGAGGCGAGTTGTAGCGTTGACTTGGCTAAGGGTGAAACACAGGGGTTTGATGATTGAAGTGTGGTGTGCTGAGCCTTTAAAGACCTTTTAAGGCCGTTTGTGGTAAGCCATAGGGTTTAGGTGGTGGAGGGGTTCAGGTTGTGGTGAGCTGTGGGGTTCCAGATGGTGGTAATAAGCTTTAGGTTTCAGGTGGTGGAGATGGAGCTAAGTTACTGGGGGTTCAAGCGGTGGAGATGGAGGTAAGCTTTGGGGTTCGGGTGGTGGAGATACGCTACGGGGTTGGAGCGGCGGAGGACCGGCTGCTATGCTTCCTCCGACCTGATATTGACAGGCGCTGGTGTGGAGCTGTGTGGCCCATGACGACCGGCCCTCTCGAGGTGACCTCCCCGCCCCAGACTGTGGCACATGATGGCCCCCCTGGGGTGACTTCCCTTCCCCGGAGGGTGACACATGATGACCCTCCCGAGGCGACCTTGTCCCGGACCGCTGGACACACCCTGTCTGGAAGGCAGATAACTGAGGATGGTAGGCTTAATGTAGAAGACTGTAGACTTGGGTAAGAAATAGTAGACTGGTGGTAAAGGGAGGCAGACTTGGGTTGATGGATAATGCACCAGGTGTAAGGGACGGTAAAAAGGAGTTTGGGATAATGAAATGGAGACTTGAGAACAATCTTGAGGAGTTTGACTTATGGGACTGTAGGTTTAGAGGCACTGAAATGTAGTGTTCACTGTATCAGAGGGAACTGGGAGACGGTGAGTTGTGGACGGTGATCCAGGTGACGGGGGAAATGGGCCACAGTGAAGTGGAGGACAGTGAGCCAGAAGTTATACAGTGTGGAAAGAGGAATAGGGATAGATGATGCAGAAGAGGAGTGTAGACCGGGACACAGGGGACTGCTGACGAAGGAGGTACGCAGGACTGATAGTGAAACAGGAGCCGTTGATCTCCCGAGGATATAAGTTACTGTTGAAGTGGAAAGGGAGAGGAAGGAACGTTGAATTAAAATGGGAGGTAACTGGACTACAAAGAACTGGAAAATTATAAACTAAATCATAGTAAACCAGAAAACCATAAACTGAGACATGTTGAAATGGGAGATGATGAATTGAGAGACAATGGATTAAGAGACAGTGATATGCGACTGAGGGATCTGGGAGATCTGAACCATGTGCCTCTGTAGACTGAGAGACGATAAACAGTTCTGCCAGAGGGAGCGTTACCATGATGTAACGTCACACAACGCCACCAGTAAGCCTTGCCAGAGGGAGCGTTACTAAGGTGTGATGTCACACCACACCACCAACCGGCCCAGTCAGAGGAGGCGTTAACGAGATGTGACTGTGTCACAACCGTTACTTCACCACATCATATCACACTGTTGCTGGAGGCTGTGTGATCCAATCACCCGACCACCACTATTCAGGGAGAAGGACTCAACAACGCCACCTCCAATCTTACAAAGGATTGAGTCGATTACCTCCGTATCATTCCTCACACCCGTCCTTCAGTTCGCACTCCCCCTACCCCTTCCCTCGTCTTTCAACTTCTGTCTCTGTTCCTTCACCTGCTTCCGTCCTCTTCCACCTCCTCCCTCATCCTCCCTCCCATGGGAGCTCTGTCCTTGTCTCCCTCACCCACCATATCCTGACACCCCTCCCCCCCTGCCTCCCCTACTCCACGCAGTCCTTGAGGATATTGCTGCCTCCTGCCCGCTGTCATGTAAATAGATTTCTGTTGGTTCTCCCGGATGTCAAAAATAAAAGAGGAAAAAATCACCCAGGATGAAAAATAATGTAAATCATCCGGCACATGAAACTGTGATGTGGAGGTGGAGGTGGTGATGTGGTTATGTGTTTGTATATTGACCCAGAGACGGTGGCCTCTGCAAGCAGGGGTGAGCGAGACCCTCCCTGCATGTGAGACAACTATACATGCAGAAATCTCGGTCTAAACGAATTGTCTAAACGTTGATCTCTCTCTCTCTCTCTCTCTCTCTCTCTCTCTCTGCTAAACGCGTCCAAACACACGGACAGAAATTTTTGGCTAGAAGGCTATAACCAACGACATTCCTTTTCTTCTTCTTCCTCTCTTTTTCTTCTTCTTCTTCTTCCTCTTCTCCCCTCTGTAGTCATTAGCTGTATCTCAGCAAGGCATAACTCTCTGCGGCTGCTTCGGTCACAGATATACACCAAGGAATGTGCCTTTTTCCTATCGCTTTGCATAAAAACAAAGTCGATTTGCAAGAAATACGTGTATACCATCATTTTTGCCTATGCCTGATTTAGATATACGTCATAGATCTGAACTTCCAAACATTCATTACTCACGAGTAATATAGCACTGTCGCAGCGAATTAGTTTTCCTGATTAATATGCAAATTTATGCAATCATGAAGCCCAAAATCTAATGAGTTCGTCACCCTCTTCAGAAGGGGTTCCTATGGTGGAAATATGAATTTCCAATTTTGTATTGCTCTTCAGGTTTCCTGCTGATAATAATTCATCCATAGACGGAAAGACAGACAGACAGACAGACAGACAGACAGAGAAACAGACAGACGCAAGGGTGATGACATAATATCCACATTCACTCCTGTAGCGGCGGGACACAGAGGCAACAGAAACAAATAATGGGGAAAAAATAATAACAGCATTCTATAAATGTCAGATGACGTAGGGACGGAAGTGATGATAATACAATATAAAAAGAAGAATAGGGATGATACGGCAACAGATCATCCCTACCCTGACTTTTTGACAGTCGGGGAAATTGGTTGCATGATGTGTTTTATTACCTAAACATCCCTCACCTCACTGACAATACCACCAGGTGACCATCCCTCACCTCACTGACAGTACCACCAGGTGACAGAGTTACTGATGATAACATGACTTTAAGAACAGTCTTTTTTGGAACCTTTAGACAAAGATTGTTTATATGTCAAACTACAAGAAGTACAGCGCAAGTACAGGCTAATACAAAGCGCTGGGATGCTCTGTGAATGTTAAAAACATAGTCAACACACTTCATCAGTTTACAGTGAAATGATCTTTGCATGTGCAAACCATTGTTTAAGCAATATCGCAAGCAAGAGCATGTCAGCTATCACTGTTATCGCACAAACAACCAAGTAACTAGGATACATACCACTTCAAGATCCTTTTACGTAACAACCAGTTTTCTTTAACCATCAACACTCATGTGGATATGACCTCTCTACAGCTCTGTCATCCCAATCCTGGTACGTGTACTTATTTTTGGGGTTCATCAAGAATGTCCTTATCCTTTGTTACAAGCGGGGTTTATCTCACTCGTCAAACGGACGAGTATTCCAGCTGGTGAATCTATAGAGAAGAAAACCAGACTTGCTGTGACTTATCCCGACCTACAGTGAGTTATTTTTTGTTGATTATGAGTTTCAGTTTCTATAGAACTATTAAACAGATGTTCATGTGTGTGTGTGTATGTGTGTGTGTGTGTGTGTTCGTCCTGGAGAAGAACCCCAGACTGGGGCTGGGTGGTTGAGTGGACGCAGCGACCATATTGGCTGGCTGCTCGAGGCGACCCCTGTCACGCTAATGGCAGCGTCCTCTCGAGACGAGCGGCTGGCGGGCCTCTTGTTCGGTCACCGCTGCCGCGTCTCCTCTCCTCCCTGTGGGTCATGTGAAGAGGACGAACACCTGGGACTCTGGGTATGAACTCGGGAGCAGATGATGCTGGGAGTCTCAGTTAGCGATTGCTGGTACTCGGTTCAGATGGTGCTGGGAGTCTTACTTAAGGTCAACTGGTATTCTGGACCTGTACTGGGGGGCGGATGGCACTGCGAGACTCTGGTATGAACAGCTGTTACTCTAGGCTTGTGGTTGGGGCAGATTGTCCAGTAAGTCTTTGCACAGAAAAGCTAATATTTAGAGCTTTTGGGGAGAACAGCAGGTGCTGGAAATATTAAAAGAGCAAATCGCACTGAAGGGTTCTCTGAAGGGCAGCTTGGTGCTGGGGTGGATGTGAGAGACCAAGCGTAAGACAGATGGTGGAGGGCTTTAGGATGGAAGCAATTGAGACTAGGGTGTTTGGTGAGGGAAGATGGTACTAGAGGACTACGGTTCAAGGCAGCTGGTGTTCTGTAGCATGATATCTGATACTAGAAAAATTGGGATGATGACCTGTTGTGGTGGTCCTTAGCAGATGTAACCATTGATGAGGTCAGTAGGGCAAAATATACTAATATTTATAATAATAATGATAATAATACTACTATTGCTACTACTACTACTACTACTAATAATAATAATAATAATAATAATAATAATGTCTGTTTTCAAAGCACTTATTTTAACAAGCTATAAACTCCATCTCGTACAAAAAGCAACAAAAACAAGTGAACACCGACCCATCTACCTCCCTCCTCTCACAGGATTAGGATTATGATGGGATTCACACGGCTCGTGTTTTCCATGTGACAGCAAATGAGTTAATCTCTTTTTATCCTACAGTGACACGCCCTTCCACCATATGCCCCTGCAGGGGATCTTCCCATCCCCCACCAGCATTTCTAGTGAGTCCTCAGTCCCTCTCACCCCAACAGCATCAACTGCAGGCTTCTCCTCCTTCAGTACGTATCGCCCGCTTCCCTCAGCGGCCCCACTGACGACATTGGTGTGCTTTCTCCTCCACAGGAGCTTCCTTCTGGTGCCTGCTGGACATCGTCCCCATCAAGAACGAGAAGCGGGAGGTGGTGCTGTTCCTGGCCTCCCACAAGGATGTCACCAACTCTAAGATGGCGGAGGTCACCTTCTACCCCGGCTATGAGAATGGTAGGTACCACAGACGTCACCTTCTACCCAGGCTATGAGAAAGGTAGGGCCTCGCCAAACTCTCTGTTCATATCCAGTGTCACTCCTTGTGTATGTGGCAGGAGACGAGAGCCGCCGATGATAGCCATATATCTACTCAGGATAATTACGAAGAATTACTCGGAGTATTACATTATGGGAATTGTTCAGGAGAGTATGTAATAGTTACCCATAGTAATAACTTAAGCTATATCATGATATTTTCATTGTAATTATATGGGTAACTTGAGATTTCTTTGATTTCAACCACTTGGCAATTTGCTATAGGAAAATATATTTGATGGCCCAAAATCTTTTTTTTTACGTCTATAAGATATTCATTAACTTTGAAACTTAAAAAAATGTGCGTTTGAATTATACAGTAGAGCATTGTAAGGTTTTTCCCTGTGACTAGAATATAAAGGGATCGCAGATCTTTAGAATATTAATGCGTTTAGCACGACTGGGCTATCCCTGAGCACCATGGAGCGATCCTTAAGCACGACGGAACAACCCTTGACTATGATGATACAACCCTCTGGTGTAATAGCGTAACCACTAACCTAACCATTAAAGGTCAGGTTTGAATATCAAATCATCATACCCTGAGGATCGTACCGTCGTGCTCACTTGATTAACGAAAATGGTACGAATAATATGTTCGTGACGGACGTAAACAACTGAGTCGTCTGCCTACATTTTCCCCCGTGAGTAAGTCTTACCACCACACCACCAGGGTCGTCGCCTGCCCCGGAACATTGAAGACATGCAAAACACCAGGACGCATCGCGCAGATTCACGACGCTCTGATATTAGAAGCAAAACAAAGACAGATCACATCGACTTAGGAGAGACTTTCACTACACGTCCCTAATTCTTTTTTTTTTTTTTGGATGGTTGGGGAGGATTGAGGGAGGGAAAAGTTGGAGGAGCCTCGTCTACCTCTTCCCCCTCCTCCCTATCCCCCACTCCCCCTCCTCCTGATGAGACAAAGGAACATGAGGGCGAGGACTAGACACGATCGAGGCCCTGGCGAGGCTCAGGACCTGACGGGCTGGTAAACTTGCCTCCTAAAGTTAGACGTAGTTTAATGAGTTTTGCGTCATCAAGGCCTCAACTTAGAGACGGACGCATATTTCGTTAAGGGGGACACAAAGAGACTCTCGGGGAGTGGGTCACTTAACTAGTTTTTGTTTTTTTCTTCTTTTCTGGTTAAGGGAGTTAAGGGTGACCACTTGTCAGTCATGGCCTGAAACAGTCAGTTGGTGAAAATTAGACTGAAAATGTTAACCACCCCCACAGATCCTTGTGAGTCAAGTGAGAGAAAGGTGAAGCGATCGTCAGCTTAGTCGCTAAAACTTAAACTTTTGCAGTATCTGTGAATCGCTGACAGTTGGTGCTGATTGTGAATAATGTTTACTGACGGAAATTTTGGCTAAATGTTGCGAGTTGGCGTTCAGTTTCGGAGTGAATGTTAGACGTCAAGTGCCAGAGTTGGCAAGTTGTCCTCGTCAAGGATGGTGGTGGTGGTGGTGGTAGTGGTGGTGGTGGTAGTGGTGGTGGGAGGGGGGGGGGGAGGTGTCCAGGACCTACTCACCTCATCCTCGCTCTTTCCAACCTCACAGTTTAACCCAAAGTTTTTTTTAATAAGGAATTCGATTCACCTGAAGCCTTTCGTAAATTCCCTCGTGTTACAGTTCCTTGGCAGGACTTGAGAGACGTGCTGCTGGTCCTGGCTGGGCTGGACGGTATCTGGGACCCCGTCTCTACGACCCTTGGGTATAAAGCCAGCCGTTGCGGCGCTGGTCTTCGGCAAATTTTGGTTGGCAGGGGAACCTGATAGCCTGATTTTTCGGAAATGCCGCACACGTGAAATCCACCCATGAAAACTTACGGGTATCGGTTGATGCTATGAGACTATAGATTTTCTCTCTTAATGAATGTGTTTCTGATCCGTCCTCGATCACATTCAGCAAGCACGCTAAATCTTACTTGTAGACCATCGATGGGATTACATCCGTTACCTTCCCTCTCGTAGCAGTTACGCCTCAAACTATATTGCGATTTTCTTTTAATTCAGATAATTCTTTGCTTACACTAGCGGACCTCTGGCGGCTGGATAGATAACCTTACCGCATTGTTACCACCGCAGCTTCAAGTATCATTTGCCTGAGCTCAGGTCTTCCAGGGCTTCACTGTCTCACGTCTGCTCACTCTTCATCTATCCACCAGCTGCCAGACGCCTTGCTCATCTCGCTCGGCGGGCCTGACACGGAATTCGAGCTCCGTGGGGCTGGATGATGCGCCCTGAAAAACTATCATCAACGTGGGGCAAGTTACGGAGACGCCAACTTGGGGTACGACAGTCGCTAGCTTGGTAAAGTTAGCAAGACCAGAAGTTTGGAGTTTCACACAAACATGTAGAAAGTTTGCCTGCAGTTCGCGCGTTCGGGGCTATGTTGCCAGAGCTGCTGGAGAAGATACGCTCACACACACTTGTCTACGTGCAAGCTATGTACACACACACTGGAGAAAGGAAATTCAAGAAGTATATCTAGGTCCAGAGAGGACTTTTCGTTGACTTACAGCGTTAAAGGTGATCTGTAACGCCTCAAACAGCGATTCGGTACAGTAACTTTACCACCGACCTGAATTCCTGCCGTCCTGTTGACAGGCGACGTTTATTGCTCATCTCCAACTCGATTTCCGCCTGTCTGCCTCCGGCAAATGGTTGACGGTAGCGCTTGGGAAAACACAAACCTTAGCCCACGACATACCGGAGCTCGCAGTCCGCGATCTAAAAGGATTCGAACACGTTCAGTAGAAGCGGAATGAACTCACCATTGTCTCATGAAACATCTCACATGTATCGTAAAAGAAGCTCTTTCGCTTTATACGACAGAGCAACTTCTTTATTGTTTCTAGTCGAGACAGAGCGACATGTGGACTGATTCATCAGGTGACAAGGCTGGTGAGGTTAAGTGCTTTTGCTAAATTCTAGTATTAGAGAACAAAAAATGTACTTGATTTAACTTCACTTCTTCCATTTCAGGAAATGTACATTCATTTAATATATACCATTTTTACACTGGATGTCAAAGGGAACCTATAAATAATAGACTGTCAAAGCTGGCCTTTGAATTTCATTTGTAACTGTAGGATTTTTTTCTTTTTTCTTTTGTCGTCTTTTACTTCGTCAGGATAGACTCTAGCCAGATTCCCCATTGGTCGCAGGCTTGATGTAGATGTCGAGATGCCGCAGTCTCTTCGGTCGCCTATGTTTTAAACAGATGATGTCAGTGTGGTAAGCCACCACAGCTTCTGCAGCGTCGTCACTAAGCGTCACTATCCACGAGTTGGTGTGAAATGAGATTTTAAGATTTCTTTGACTCATGCTTTTGGTCGATGGGTAACTGAACACACGCTGGAGGAGATGTACCACGTCAAGCCAGACTCCAGAGGGTAAGACGCGTCGTGAGCGATGGGAGACGCTGGTTCCAGTGCGGCGTGGGCGTAAGCTGATGGTTGGGCCTAAGTCAAGCGTATTTCAGGCATCTTTATTGACACAGCGTTACGCATTCCTTCGGCCGTACGCCTGCGGGATACGTGCAACAAGTGTTGCGACTTCTGGCATCTTGCCAGCTCTTCCAAGGGACACGGGGCGGTGTGGGACCAAATCGTCCTCATTTGTAGAATCTCGTGGATCGTTCCCAGCAACAAGGATATATATATATATATGTGTGTGTGTGTGTGTGTGTGTGTGTGTGTAGGATGAACGCCAACAGCAAAAGAGAGATAGTCTTGTGGTCAGTGTAACGGTGGCCGTGTCAGATGCTGCATAAACAGTATTTGCCACACATATTTTTTCTTTTTAAACTAAAGACGAGCCAGCGACTATTTTTGTCCTACTAAATGGACTTTAAAGTATCCAATTTTCCGTCACTTTTCATGAAGGCGATGATGTTATGCTGTGGTGTGTGACTCAACCACGGACTGTTAACCATGTTTTCCACATAACTTCAGTAATATGAACCCCAAAGTCCTACGTGAGGAAAACTAACAATACAGACAAAGATAAAATGTTATTTACTTTTATCATTTTAACTTTCATATATACAAACATTTCTTTTTCGTTAGCTGAGACGGCACGGACAGCTGAGACCCTAATCAAGTCCATCCCATTAACGCTATATATATATATATATATATATATATATATATATATACCCTAGCCTGAGTTAGGTATCCATATAATCGACTAACCCCTAGGGGTAGATGAACAGGTGGGTTGACTGTGGATCGACTGCCGCAACCAGGATTCGAACCTATGCGCTGCCCGTGAATGCGTCACGGCCAGGAACGCTAACCGATACACCACGGAAGTCCCTGTGCTAGTGCCGAAGCCTCATGTGACTTTACACTGTCTCAGTCTGGAACGTTATAGACTGCGGTGGTGACATGAAGGCCGTAAAAAATTACTGCGACTTAAAGATGAAAAGGCGAAAGATAAAGTAATCTAACGAGAGTTAAATTCATGACTCCTGGTGACAAGCAGAACGCATGAGCAGACATACGTTTGAATGGTTAAGAACAACTGTCATACGTGAGAAAAGGTCCGCTGTTTTGAAAAGGTCCGCCATATTGACTTTTGAGTGGAAGTTGGTGGTGTAACAGTGTGTGTTTTGTATGACGATGATTGGCGGTTTGCCTTTTGGAAGTTGAATTTTATCTACTCTTAGCGTCACAACCTGTTTAGAATGACACAATAAGTCTGGTCAAAGACTTAGGTAAATAAGAAAGAAATAAAGATTAAAAATCGTTTTATCTTATGTCAGAACCAGAAGGTACTGAAGACGTTACAGAAAATTTAAAAACTTTTTGGTGCTAAGCCAGATGTAAAGCATTGCAGTCCAGACGTATAATGTAACAGTATAAATAAATTGTGACTGTGGGGAACAGAGAGCCTCGCCAAAACTTGTGGCAGTCTGTACGGTGACTGGACACAGTTCCCGGGGCCCTGTGTGCGCTGACTGAACGAGAATATTGGCTATATCACGCTGAGTGGTCAAAGCATTCCCCAGTGGGCGAGTCTCACCGCTGTTGCTGCCTTCTACCTCTTGAGAATGACGTGTCCAGTCCGTGGCTGTGGTGGCCTGCCCTTTGTTCGAACCTTGACAGTCAGGTCAAAGGCCCAAGTTATCATATCCCAGCGTCGTACAATTGTGCTCAAGGGATGATATCGGTCGTGCTCTCGACGTGCTCAAGGACCTAAGCATCAATATTTTCCTGAACGCCAGAGGCCTTAGAAAAACGATTTATTTTTCACTCACTAATACCTGATGCTAACTTGTTTAATAACCCACGTCGCCAGCTGCTCCAGATGGTGTCAAGAGAACCTCGATTAGGATGCTGTCTTTGAATGGAATCATAAACTTGTATTCTCTTTGTCACTTTTTGCCTTCCAACTTAACTTGATGATTTACGAAAGGACTCTGTACCAAGTTGAGGTAGAGAACGGTGGGTTACGGAACCAGATGTAAACCAGCGACAGGCTGAGGCACAACGGGGAGGTCCAGGAGCCAGAAGTCACTCAGTGCCAGGCTGAGGCACGGCAAGAAGGGTCCTGGGTCCAGAGGTGTCACATTACCGAGCTAACAGGGAGCCTGCAGAGGCTGGAAGACTTAGGCTAGAAAGGATTTGCCGTAAGGTCTGCTATCATGTTGTAATCGCCCACGTTAGTGTCTTGGTTCTTCTCTCGTGACTTACGAACTTCACGATCTCCTAAGAGCGCTGGGGCGTAGTATATAAGACGTTTCAGGCAGTGTTTCTGTTCTTATTAGTCAATCAATTTTAGTCATCACTGCTGTGATCCTTTTATGGATCATCTTAATCTTGAGTACTTTAATAGCCACTCTCAGAGTCATGCTCAGGGGTAGTACCGTCATGCTCAAGGGCAGTACCGTCATGCTCAAGGGTAGTACCGTCATGCTCAAGGGTAGTCCCGTCATGCTCAAGGGTAGTACCGTCATGCTCAAGGGTAGTACCCTTGTGCTCAAGGGCAGTACCGTCGTGCTCAAGGGTAGTACTGTCATGCTCAAGGGCAGTACCGTCATGCTCAAGGGTAGCACCGTCGCTCAAGGGTAGTACCGTTTTGCTCAAGGGCAGTACCCTTGTGCTCAAGGGCAGTACCGTCATGCTCAAGGGCAGTACCGTCATGCTCAAGGGTAGTACCATTGTGCTCAATGGTAGTACTGTCATGCTCAAGAGGTCCAAGTTGTTTCACTAGAGAGCGAACATTTTAAAATGATAAAAAAAAGGAAATCCATGACAATCCTCGCTCTTCGTACCATAAGCTTCGAACGCTGACTGAATCTGCATCTCTTGACGGGGACCTCAAACGCTTCATCAGCCGTCTTAGCAACACACCTCGCCTGTGTTTTGTCAGTGTGTCCGATTCCCTAACTTCCTGACTTTCTTACAGACGAGAACGAGAACCTGGACCCCGAGGCTCCCCCGAACAAGTACGGGCGAAGACGCAGCCGAGCCGTCCTCTACCAGCTGTCCGGACACTACACGCAGGACAAGAGCAAGAACAAACTCAAACTCAATAATGTGAGTCAATATTGTCACTTGTGTGGTGAACGAGGGGAATGTGGAGGTACATTACCAGGATCTGAGGTCGACTGGCAGGATTGCAGGAAGAGAGTTTTGGGTTTAAAGCCATTCTAGCCCTCCTGGAGGTCGATTGGAAGGGCCGGAGGTCGAAAGGTTAAGCTAGAGGTTGAATGACAGTGCTGGAGGTGGACTGCAAGTGTTGGAAGTCGATAAGGATTGAGCAGGAGGTTGAGTGGTAAAATTACAGGCTGATTGGACGTACTGAAGTAGACTAAAAGGGGCTGAAGGTCGAGTGGATGATCTGGAGGTAGTCTGATATTAATGGGAGGTAGTCTGGTGGGGCTGGAGGAAGCCTGGCAAGGGTGGAGGTAGCCTGGCAGAGCTGGACATAGTCTATCAGGGCTGGAGGTAGCGGCTGAAGGTAGTCTAGCAGGGCTGAAGTTAGTCTGACAAGGCTGTGGAGGTATCTAAGAGGAATGGAGATTATAACAGTAGTTCGAAGCCAAAGAATCATCACCGGAACACCATTCAGACGCCTCAGAAACCTGAACACAGGCGTCTTGTACAGTAGCACATCATACTCACATCACTCATCGCTTACGGCGAGTTGTGGAGGGAAGGAAAGACCATACCTGACAAGCAGGTAAGGCAAGACCTACTGGCCAGTTGACTACGAGGTCACCAACTGGAGGAACGAAGGATCTTTAGCCATCTGTCTCGAGTCAGTAAGTCTGTTGCCCACAATAAACAATCATCTGGTCTCTTATTGAATCAGCGTCTTGGTATTTGTCTGGTAGGCAATTCACTTCACTATTCAGTGACGCATTTATTCTGTTTCACTGTTCAGTGACCATGTTTATATAAAGAGGTATTTCCTCGTGTCGGTTTGACATATTTGTATCATGATTTTCGACCCATTGTTTCTAAGTCTGCTTTCCTGTTGCACTTTGAGGAGCGTGTCTATGTCTGTATCATCGCAATGCCTTTGGTACAGATATTTTGAAAGCTAAAATTCACCGAAGAATATTTACGTATGGGAGAAGATTAGGACCAGTAATTGCCCTGAAGATTGTGAAAATGGAAAATCATTGTTGTGACTCGCTGCTGAGTGGTTCTTGAACAAGAAGGAACAGCATTGCTACGCAAAACTGAATAGAGTACCACAAGACTGAGCGCAGCTAATGTACACGAAAACGAAATAGAAAACATATCAACAAATTGTGAATATTCTCGTGACAGTGTTATAAAGAAACAAGAAATATAGAAAATTAGCATAACTCTCCTCATATGAATCTTAATCAACAGCAAGAGTCATCAAGCTCTTCAAATTTAAAAATCCAAGATGGCTGTTGGTAGTTCAACCGCTACCGGCGGTAATCAGTTGTGTAAACATAAACAAATATTGAATGGTATCAGTAAACATCTGATGATTAATAGATACAAGGCACAAGGTAAACATCGCTCAGGAAAAATAAATCTATACGAGACTGCGCTATATATATATATATATATATATATATATATATATATATATATATATATATATATATGACGATTGTAAATGTACTGCTATGACACCATCACTGAATCATCTTGAAAAGTGGTATAAAGACTTTATAAAGAATGTTGCCAAATCGAACAGCGAAGTGGCTAGGCTGATAGGTTGTTGCAATCCAAATGATAATGCCTAAGCAAATGACAGTTATACAGAGATGATAAGAGAGAGAGAGCAGGTTTAAGAAAATTGTAATGCTAGAGGTGCTATCAGTAATACTGCTAGCAAAACATATTGCCAAAAAAAGAACGAGGGAGAAATGAGTGATTTATTAAACTAAATTTTTATTGTTAAACGTATGTAGATATTGTAAAGTGTAGATAGAAAGAAAAATAAGACATTCGATGTCTGGGTTTTGGGATGGGCGTGCAAAGGGCAAATACGTGGATTCCGGCTTGGGTATGCAAGGATAAATACGTGGGCTGTGGAGTGGGCATGCAAGGGTAGATGTGTGGGTTTTGTTGTCGAATGCAAGGGCAGATAGGGGGGCTTGGAATGGGTATGCATGAGTAGATAAGTAGATTATGGGGTGGGTATAGAAAAGGGTGAATGTGTGGGTTTAGGAGTAGGTATGCAAGGGTAGATGTGTGGGTTTTGTTGTGGAATGCAAGGGCAGATAGGTGGGCTTGGAATGGGTATGCATGAGTAGATACGTAGACTATGGGGTCGGTATAAAAAAGGGTGAATGTATGGGTTTAGGAGTAGGTATGCAGGGGTAGATGTGTGGGTTGTGGAAGTGGCATGCAGGGGTACAAGGATACAACAAGTAATTTGGATTTACGTAAATATGTGACAGGTACAGTCAAAGCTGTGGTCGGAATTTGGGCTAGAAGGCGAACGCTCTACCGACCTTGCTACCGTGGTGGGGGCGAAAGTTGTGGTAATACATTAATTTAGCAAAACTGATGTAACGCAAGACTGTGAAAATGATGATCGTGATGTTGAATATATGATTCATGATAATCATGGTGAGAGCGAAGGTTATATGATGATATAACAAATCATGACGAAACGCGAAAGACTTAAGTGAAAAGTGACTGAAGATGACAGAAAGAGTATGAGGAAGTAAAGAATAAATATGAGCTGAATCGAAAAGCAAAAGGAGAACAAATAAACAGGGCGAAATAAAGCTAATAGAAAGTTACAAAATTCATATAGTATGTAGACATTTTCTTGGGGATGTAAATTTGACTGTAAATGTAAAAAAATAAACATTCCCCGACCATATAAAGACATTCTTTGGTTTGGAATTGACAGCACGAAAGGATATGTAAAAAGAAACGAAGAATTGGATTTCAGGCACCTTCAAGTACGCCATTATCATAATAATCATGTCACACCACGAACGTGAGGCGAGGAGGGGAGTCACTGAAGATTTTCTACACCCACCAAGAAAAGAGGCGAGAAAAATAGGGTTGTGACGGGTAGTAGATTAAGAAATGGTACTAATGATAATGGAGATAAACAAATATAAATGACAGATATGTAAGAAAGAGCTGGATACAAAAATAGATAGGTTTAAAAAGAGGTCAAAGAAACAGTGTAAAAGTGTAGCGAAGGATACGAAATAGAACAAACTCTAATCCTAAATTAAAACACCATTTGAATAGGTTTTGATTACAACAATGATGCCTTCAACCCCGGGGCATTTCTAGAAAAAATTAGTTGTGGATACAGCAACAAAACTGGAAACATTAAAATTAAACAGAACAGACAAGACACCTCAGATGATGTGAGTAATAACTGTATAATATGATAAAGTTAGAAACATAGACATATAAATCATGGAAGTTTAGTGTAGTAGAATGTTTGAAGGTAACTGAAAGGTCAGAGATGTTAGATGACCAGTAAATTTAATCAATATAATAAAGATAATAACACAACGAATATGAATTCATGAGATGATATAGAATGAAGCAGACTGGGAGCACTAAGGAATTTACTAAACTGACACACTGAATGACAAACAAGGTTGAACAGCATCAGTCTGTATACAAAGCAGATCAGACGGAAAACAGTTGACGAAGATTAACGACTGAAATGTGAACTAATCACTGTGAACATCCCAGCTCTGAGCAATGAAAATGGTAGCATGCAAAGAACCCAAAACTGTACAAAGCATTTACTGAAATTATAAAAAAAAAGAAGCGGAAGAGAAATTGAAAAGCCTTACGAGAAAAGAGAAATTTGAAATGATAGTTCTGTGGCCTGCTGGCTTTAGAATTGGCCTTATAGAATGAGAAGAAAGAGGAGCAGATTATGGCCTCCAGAACTGAATGTAAACCAGTACTGAATAAATCATCTGCTAAAAGAGAACATTTGAAAAGAGGTCCAGAATTGTGCGAGACATTCAATTTAGTTTAAGCCAACCACACACCAACGGGAGAAAACAATGCACTAGACCTTCTCACATCAGAAATAATATGGCACTCCTCCTAGACAGGGACGTACTCAACATAAGTATATTTTTTATATTTGGAACCACGATTCATTATAAGGACACAGAACAAGATAGAATATGATACGACAAAAGGTTGACATCTGTTAACTGAATGACCTGCACTTTCCTCTTACAATGAACTGACGGAAAAATGATATCAATTCTGAATTGGAATGCCATTTTCAAAAGCGCAGATGTGATCATAAACATCAGTTCTTTACAAGAGACTGAAAGAAATAGTTGTAAGATCGATACTAATGAAGATACGGCGCAAAAGAAAAAATATGAAGATACTAGAAGACAGGAAACGGTAGAGGAATAGCATAAGAGAATGGAAAAGAAGAAAATTCGCAGTAAAGAGAGGACAGAAGAGCCTAAGTAAAATGAAGAATTCATACAAAGAAAAAAGGAAATCACAGAATAGAATAGTTTGAATGACGGGAAA
Organism: Panulirus argus; assembly: GCA_038088735.1. Classification (NCBI taxonomy): domain Eukaryota; kingdom Metazoa; phylum Arthropoda; class Malacostraca; order Decapoda; family Palinuridae; genus Panulirus; species Panulirus argus. The sequence continues at coordinate 18,573 of JAYMFT010264679.1, forward strand.
GCAGAGTAATAAGTACCAGGGACTGAAATATCTAGAGTGGAGTAAAGTCGTGATTTTTTTTTGGAGATAAGAACACTAAACACTGCTACGAAGCATTAAGATATCCGCCAACTTAAGTAGATAGAGAGAAGGATCTTGGAACATGGACTACAAAACACCAGAAACAATTACAAACCCTTTTCAACGATCTATTAAGACCACACCTTGAATATGTAGTCCAGTTTTAGCCCCCAAAACACAAAACAAAATGACGCTATACTAGAACAAATACAAACACGGGCAACAAAACTAATTCCATGCCTGGGAAATCTGACGCATGAAGAAAGATTAAGAAGTGTAGACTTCGTATTAACTCGTCGCAAGTTTTCAAGATTTTTGATAAATCCGACAACACATTTTATGAAAATCTATTTGAAAGATGAGGAATCATAGCTTTGAGGACGAATGGAATAAAACAAAGCCAAAAGACAATTCACTCATGTAAGAAAAGTTTCTCTCCAAATAGATGCATTGAACACTAAAGCAAGCTATCGTCAAAGGTCGTTAATACAAAGACTATGAACGCCTTCAAGAAATACTAAGATTTTTTTTTTTTTATCAGTTCAGGTATGTACTGAATGACAACAAGAGAATGAATATACATATATACATTAGCTCCCTTTCCTCATTCCAGATCCTGTAAGTATATTGTAGTGCAATACAGTGTGGGATAGTGTGGTAAGATTTTACAATAGGATTTTGTCTTTCATCCTATTCTGTCAAATTCAAGGCAGGCTTGCTTCACCAATGCGTTTTTTTCTTTTATCTACTTTTTTCCCCTGCCGGCTGTTGTGGGGAGAGAGCCCTCTCACCTCACCTACCTTATCCACTTAGAATAAAGAGAGAAACAGATCAAGTTCAAAAACAGACAACTTAGACGTAGACCAACCAAAGGGTCCTCTGTTGCCTGCCTCGCATTATACTCTCTCACTCCTTTCTCGTTCGAGATTGGTACTGACAGAGGGGAAATATAAATGACATTTGTCCACATTGACGCTAAGTTCCCAATCGCCCCCAATTCTCCATCTTCTCCTTTTGACAACCTCTCCCGTAGAGGGAAGAGGAGAGAGTAGAGGGAAGACCAGCTGGGATGGTTCACTTATTTTTCGACCGAAAACAGCTGCCACCCTGCGCAACAGCGGTGATGGAGGTGCAGATTATGTGGCCTTACATTCTCTCGGGAGAGCGAGAAGAACTGGAAGTGATGGAACTGGAGGCGTGCGATGAGTTTATTTGTCCGTGAGATGGGGAAAGAGAGAGAGAGAGAGAGAGAGAGAGAGAGAGAGACGCGGATTTCTGTCTCTCCGTATTGAAGGTATGTACGGATGGATGAGGAATGATGTGTGTGAGTATCCCTTCCTGTCTGGTTTCCAGTGTGCGGCTGTTAACTCTCCTGGACCACCACGACACGAACTTTGAGCACGACGGGACGACCCTTTTGGGCATGATGGTCTTTGACCTGTCCCCGAAGTTGATCAGGTCGTCGTGCCCTGAGGATCGTTCTGTCGTCTTCAAGGGTCGTGCTGTCGTGCTCAAGGGCAGCACCATCTTGCGCGAGAGGTTATGCTCTGAATTTAAGTTGCATACGTGCAAGAGAATTTCACTCGTTCTTCTCCCTCTTTCCGTTTCTTTCCTGATCCGTTGAATTTCAATATCTCAGGGTTCTGTACTTGTAGGCCCCGCGAGAGGGAGGGTTATTCAGCGTTTTAGGACAGATGGTCAGGCTTCACGCGGTGTAGGAACAAGGAGGTGAACAGCCTGTGGTTATGATGCTGACGGTTGTCCCATCTCTTGGAAAACGATGCTACATGAGGGAAGATTTCTAGCCTACCGCTACCCATCCCTCTTAGTCGCCATCTGCGACACGCTGGAGAGAAGAGACGAACCTCTGCCACCCGTGGCGACAGCCCGGGCGCTAATCCGCCAAGCCAGTGGTATGCACGATGAAGAACTGACTATTTTGATCACAAGTAATCGAATGTCTTTCATCCTGCACGCAAACACGATGAGACACCTCGTGGACAAGTTCCCGACAGAGACGCGGTAGCCAGTGGCAGTAACGCGTTACCGATCTCTCTCTCTCTCTCTCTCTCTCTCTCTCAACACAGACGTATACGAATATGAAACAGTACTTGAAACGTACACTTACATGCTCGATACAAGTGCGCGTTTTTAAGACGTTACTCGTCTTCGTATACCTCCGTGTTGACAGGGAGAGATCGATAAAACGTTGCCTCTGGTTTTCGTGTGTCTGAAGGTAACTAGTCCGGGGAGGACCTCCTCGTGTATGTATGTATGACGAAATACATTCGATTACTTGTGATCGAATAGCCACTTCTAGCTTATGGATGCCGGTGGCTGATTGGATTAGCACCCAAGCTGTCGCCACAAGTGGCAGAGGTTCGAATCCTCTAGGTGGAGTATATATATATATATATATATATATATATATATATATATATATTCAGATCGATATCACGGGAGTGCCTTTAGAGTTAAACCTTCCCAGAGGGCTGGTGGGTCACACCTTGGTCAGCTGAAACCAGTCAGGTGACGAGACATCTTGATAATCACAGAAAACGTGGTTTGGGATGGGTAAGTTTCAGGCCAATCCTAGTGTCTAAAGGTCTTAGTAACTGATCAGCATTCACATGATCTTTGACTCTACAGGAACTTCCCTAAAAGGAGTCTTGGGTCTATGAATCGATGATATATTTTCAAGTTAAAATTTAGCGGGATCAAGCAGTATCAAGGACTTAGAAAAAGCAAGACTTAGATAATAAATCAGTCTCTGTACTGTACAAATTGACTGTGTCCGTCTGGCACAAAACACAACAAGCACCGGAGGGTCGAGAGGCCAGGACCAGAAGGTCAAGGTGCAGCGCAAGGAGGCCGAGGTACAGCGCAAGAAACGACTCAAGGTACAGCAGCAGAAGGTCGAGGTACAGCAGCAGAAAGTCAAGACACAGCACTTAAAGGCCCAAGTACAGCACCAGGAGGTCGAGGTAAAGCAGCAGAAGGTAGAGGTGCAGCAGCAGGAGGTCGAGGTACGGCTCCAGAAACTCCAGGTACAGCACCAGGAGGTCGAGGTAAAGCAGCAGAAGGTCGAGGTACAGCAGCAGAAAGTCAAGACACAGCACTTAAAGGTCCAAGTACAGCACCAGGAGGTCGAGGTAAAGCAGCAGAAGGTAGAGGTGCAGCAGCAGGAGGTCGAGGTACGGCACCAGAAACTCCAATTACAGCAGCAGGAGGTCGAGGTAAAGCAGCAGAAGGTAGAGGTACAGCAGCAGGAGGTCGAGGTACGGCACCAGAAACTCCAGGTACAGCACCAGGAGGTCGAGGTACAACATTAGAAGGTCGATGGATCAGGACCAGCCTCCAGCGCTCGCCCATGCATGACATCTCAAGGATTTCTCGGAAGGAAGTTGTTTGTTTGTACGTCTGGCAAGATATTGCTCCACTCAGGATGAGTTTCCAGGCACGTGATAGTGAGCGAGTCTTCCTGTTCTCTCGTCCCTGATGATGAAAGCAGATCGTGCTTCCTACACAGAGAAGAGGCGAAAGAAATATGCACCAGAGTCTAGAGAACATGTATTCACCCCGTCCACTTTCAACGAAGAGCAAACCTTACCACTCATATTGTTTTGACTGCAATATTGTAGTTATAATTTGAAACGGCTTCAGTTTACAGTTTTGCGAAGGAAGAAAAAATGTCTTTTAAGCCTTACCTTGTGAGGCAGTTCACAGAGAATTAACATAATTGTGTTACTTTTTTCCCTCTTACAACCCACAAGGTTCCTTTTCACACGGCAGCTGCCACAGAAGGCAGTGGAGTAGGATGTCATCGTCAGGAAATTAGGCATCCCTGCTATTGACAATCTAAGGGCTTAAGGATGATAGTCCGGCCTCTGAGAGAACCTAGTTCCCCTGCAGAAGATGAAGGTACCGTCTGCTGCGTAGGCTACGAGACTGCGTGCAGCCTTTTTAGCAAGATTTGTGCCTTTCCCGCCCATAGTAAAGGATTTTTTTTGGAATGATATATGGGCTAGGATTGTGCAAGACAAAGGCGATCTTTCAAGCGATTCTTCAAGTCTACTGTCATCCATAATGCCTCCGTACGATCTCGAGAAGGGGTTCAGATTTTGCCTCGAATCATAAATCTGTTACCTCTTTAAAACCTTTTCATTCGATCGTCGTTTCTCGTTGTTCCTGAGAGTTCCTTTGATAACTGTGAGGCTTGTTTCGAACCAGCCGGAACTTGAGGTGGATGGTTCTTAATCATCTCTACCACTTTAATAAGACATTTTTCCTTGCGTTTAAACAGAGTCTAGATGAGTTAAGGATTTCGGGTTGTGAAGCCTCATTCCTCTGAGAGTAGGCTTCGGTAAGTTCAACTGTTTTCTTCGTGGTAGAGGCGGCAGTCCTGTGCTCTTCATGAGCTCACGTGAAAACGCTGGTGCAGTTCGGTTCGTGGCATTTCGCTGTCTCTGAAGCTTTTATTATGGTCCAAGTGGGTTGTTTCAATTCCAGGTCAATTCAAAGCATGAACATTATCATTTTATGAAGTTAGAACATACTGCTTGCACCAACTCCCTATTGATCACCTTTTCCATCGGGCGTTGCGCATATATATATATATATATATATATATATGTATAAATCTAGGTGTCCCCACTTGCTGGTTTATGTGTTTACCAATCTGTACATTCGACACCCACTATGATATATGTCGCTTCTCTTACATGGGTTACCAAAATCTTGTTTGAGATATTTCATCCATTGAGGTAATTTAGAATGAGGTAAGTCTGACTGACTGACGTTTCAAACTCTCAGATTCATTCATTAGCATTTCCAAGTAATTAGGTAAAGTTATTTATGAGCTTCTCGTTGATATTATCAGCAAACCACTGTAGGTTAATGAATCATTGCTAGAGTAACTAGTTAATCAGGCAGATGAGCACTCTATCACACACCAAGTGGTGGGAAAGCAACGATCCCTAAGATGGGCAAGGCAGCCACTGTAGTTATGTGATGATTCACTTCAGGTGGGTGACCAAGCCACTGCAGAAGGGGTGGGGGGAGATGGTCGAATTAAAGAATGAGAGGGGAAGTTCCCTCCACCCGTTCCCTCCCCCGGGCTCCTTCTGTTGACATATCGTATGATAACACAAGGGGATCTCATCCCCTAACGAAGTAGTGAGGCGGGCGGCCCTCTTAAATGGCGTGTGACGGTAAGTTTAGGTGCTCCTGCAGCTGTCTTGTGTAGCTCCTGATGCTTTCAGGGAGAAGGAGAGAGAAGAGGAGGGTTGGAGGGAGATCCTGTCTTGCGTGTGTGTGAGTGTGTGTGTTTGTGTGGTCGTCTTGTGTCTGTATGTGTGAGTTGGTTCACCTGTGGGTGTCTGTGTGTGATGGTGTTGGCGTGTCTGTGCTTGTTATGAAGGTGTTTGTCTGTGTACATACGCGTGTGCTTGTATGATGACTATTTGTGTGTTACCAGGGGAGAGTTTTACGCTTGTGTGCCCCCTTTCTCTTAACCTTGTGTATGTATATCATATTCTTTTTCTTTTTCATACATATTCCCCATTTCCCGAGTTAGGGAGGTAGCGTTAAGAACAGAGCACTGAGCCTTCGAGGGAAAATCCTCACTTGGCCCCCTTCTCTGTTCCTTCTTTTGGAAAAGTGAAAACAGGAGGGGAGGATTTCCAGC
>JAYMFT010264680.1:0-10716 GCA_038088735.1 Panulirus argus
GTCAAAAAAAAAAAAAAAAAAAAAAAAAAAAAAAAAAAAAAAACGATTTACCGATATCAGAACCAAACAAATGAAGAATCAGGATCACGAGTTTTTTTTCCTACGAAATGGAAACTTTGATTTGACTCTATACCAGAATAACAATAGGTTGTATTGAAACTTGGCGAGTTACTGAACAAAAGAGTGTGGACATTATCCTATCAGCATGATTTGTCGAAAGGTTTTGAATTTAGGAATAGTTCAGCGCAGGTTCCATATCAGACAAGTTACGAATGAGAAACGTGGATGGATCAGATTATGTATGTGATGCATCTGATGAAATCTTTCAAGGAAAATTCTTTCAAAAGTCACGATTATTATGAAAAAAATAAAGGTGTTGGAAGAGAGAGAGAGAGAGAGAGAGAGAGAGAGAGAGAGAGAGAGAGAGAGATCAGTGACAAAAAAAGTAAAAGACAATTTGAAGGATGTGTCGGGTTTCATCTCCCTGACATCCCCAGCCTTCAGGGTATAATGAGGGTACCAGATCCTTAGATCGGTTGCCATGCGCAGCACTCGCACCCACAAACAGGCGCACATGCACATAATTACACCTGCACACGCTAAAGCACGTCGGCCAATGTACATATCAAACGAAAGGGTTCCATATGCATCTACAGGAGCACATGCACACATTCACAGCTACGATCGTAGATCCTAGAGCATTAAGACGGAGTGTCGATGTGCCTGCAACAACCAAAATCCGCCAAATCTAATGTACAGTATAATCCTTTGGTGAAAGCATGAAGACATAAAGAGCCGATCATTTACTTGCATTATATCAAAATATAAGCATATACTGTCGCAGCATAAAGGTTTTAAACTTGTGTACTTGAACATCTCGTTCATATTCAGATTCTAAACTCAAAACCCTCCAATCCCACCACATTCACAAGCACTTGAGGTTTTTCATTCATTAATTCATCTTAAACTCATGAAGTACCGAATAAATGGACATCGTTTCCTTTATGTTTATTCTGATCAACGAGCTTTCACGATCATTTAATCTGGCACCTACGTTTGTGTAAAATAAAGAAAACAATAAATCAGTTTATCCATTCAATGATATCTTGCAAAGGTTAAGAGTGTAGCAAACGTTTCTATTCTCCGTGAAATGAATCTAATACGTTAAACAGGATGGAAAATGATGCTGGAAAGTTCTCTACTTGTAAAATATTAAAATCAATATAATGCTTCGGCCTGATCTCAGAGTTTTACGTAATTCTACCAAATTCTGAACACCACTTGATCAAAGACAGTGTTGTAAATGGAAAAAATGGGGAAAGAATGTTTTACCATCCAATAAGAATAACCCCGCAGTCTTCTAAATCAGCAATGATCGCCATGACCTTATCTCTCTAAATGTCTCTCCGGACACCTGTAACGGACTCTCTGATGGGTTATCTAGGTGTTGACGCATCACTTACCGGTAGCGGTCCCGCCGCTCAATAATTAAGGGAAGGTCAGGTACAGCCCGGAACACACACAGCCTCAGTCAACACTCGGCGAAGCAGTGGTCGTGGGCCGGGTAGCGTCCCCTCGTTGCCATGGATACTTTGTTATTACTTGACGCAGTGGCGGTTATATTTAGTTCACATTGCTACTAGTCTCGTTGTTCACTTGAAAAGGGAGTACATGTTTAATTAGATTAGGCTGAGTTTATTTGGTCAGGCAGAATATGTTTGAAATCTAAGTTAAGTTTAGTTGACAATGGAAAAAATCCACTAAGGTTTAGTTAAAGCGACTTTGTAATCATATCAGCCGCACGGGGAAACTAGCAACTACCATATGCTGACCCTAATGACCTTTTGCGACTTCATTCTCCTTTGGAAATCCTATGGATATATTGTCATTAAACACAATGACATGAGAAAGTCAGCTACTGTGATGAATTAGGCATGACTTGCAATCATCGAAATCTGTTTACTGAGCTGCTGTTGGAATCCTACAGCGATTAATAACGAAATATTAAGATGCTGTTTATACTCAGATCGATTATTCCAAGTGCGTTTAAAGCTAGAGAGGAGAGGACTGCAAGCTACGCATATTTTTAAAGCAGAAATTTTACTTAATGCCACAGTGGGTTTGGTGAGCTGAATAGGTGTTTTCTGTCGTAGGTCTGTTATACTATAGTTCCTCTCGTTACAATTAGGTCTGCTTGGAAAAGATGCAGATACACCCTGACACTAGTTCTTATTATCAATAGTATAATCTTCTTGGTCTTATATTTCCATTAATAACTGCAGAAAAATATTTATATCTATAAATATCTATATACTCTTCTTGTCATCCACCGATAGGTTTTTTTCTGGTGTTTAGCTAAGGGAATCGCAAACAACTTAAGTTGCTTTATCTTTCCCTCTTTTTTCCGTTTTGAAGGTACTATAGCTGTCTCTCCTGGAGACAAAGCAACTCTGGTTCCCGTTTCTCCTCTAACTCTTCCTTGGATGACTGTAACATTCCTTCACCCCCTGATGCTCCTCTTTCTATGCCTCTTCCCGTAATCTCTTTTCGACCTGTCCGAAAAGCGCTTCTCTCTTCCGGACACAAGAAAGGCCTGTGGTCCTGATGGCATCCATCCCAGTGTACTGAACTTGCACCTGTGCTTGCTCGTCTGTTCGGATTCTGTTTAAAAACCAAAACTTTTCCTTCTTGGAAACATGCTTTGATACATCCCACCCCTAAGAAGGGTTACCGTTCTGACCCCTCTAACTATTGTCCTGTTGCTTTGACATCTCCCATTTCCAAGGGCTTTGAATCCCTCCTCAACTCCCATTCCCTTAAACACCTCGAAAATCACAGTCTTCTCTCTGGTCACCAGTATGGCTTCCGTAGGTGAGATCCACTGGAGATATTCTTTTCTATCTGACTAATGTCTGGTCATCATCCATAAAAGATTTTTGTGTCTTTTATAGTAGCTCTTGATATATCCAAAGCTTTTGATAGGGTGTGGCTTCGGGGTCTCTTCACTTCACTAGGCTCCCCTCCCTCACTTTGCTCTCTCATATCTAGCTTCCTATCTGGCCGATCTGCCTCCGCAGTTGTTGATGGATCAGCTCTCCCCCTTTCTCTATGGACAGCGGTGTCCCTCAAGGTTCTGTCTAGTCTCACACGCTTTTTCTCCTTTTTATCGACGGCCAACCATGTCCATTCCCTGTGTTTGTGGTGAGGCCAACCATGTCCACACCCTATGTATGTGGTGCGGCCAACCATGTCCACTCCCTGTGTTTGTGGTGCGGCCAACCATGTCCACTCCCTGTGTCTGTGGTGCGGCCAATCATATCTACTCCCTGTGTCTGTAGTGTGGCTAATCATGTCCACTCCCTGTGTCTGTAGTGTGGCCAACCATGTCCACTCCCTGTGTTTGTGGTGTGACCAATCAAGTCCACTCCCTGTGTCTGTGGTGCGGCCAATCATGTCCACTCCTGTGTCTGTGGTGTGGCCTACCATGTCCACTCCCTGTGTCTGTGGTGTGGCCAACCATGTCCACTCCCTGTGTTTGTGGTGCGGCCAACCTCGTCATCCAATACCGTACAATTTCGTTGCTTGATTCGCTGACTTGTTGACGTCTGCAGTGTGGAGCTCGAGTGTTGTGTCAACACTTCACGCTAAGGGTTGAGGAACAGGGGGGAGCAAGTGGGAGAAAAGGGTAGGGAGGGAGGGAGGGAAGAATGGAGAGGCGGAGGGGGGCCAAAAGCAAGGTAAAAATAAGTGGGGGAAGCCGTGGCTCACCAGATATCATATAACCACAAGGAACCTAGTGGACCAGACCACAGAGAAGCTGGAGGTACTTCATCCTGGGTTACGTAACTGCCATCCTCCAGTACACTGCTCATCATCATCACTTCACGTGCCACCGCTCCTCCAACCAAACCTCACCTCACCAAGTGGCGTTACGCGGTGGATATCTCCAGAAAAGACAACGTATTTTGTTTAATTGATACCTAACGTAAGCCCACGCTAGATTGGCTCCTTTTAACAATTGCCTCCTCCTCCTCCAGTAACAAAAAATAGTGCTCAAGTAAAGGGAGCATTGCTGACAAAGCAGACTATCTAGTGCTCAAGTAAAGGGAGCATTGCTGACAAAGCAGACTCTCCTGCCCACCATTCTGCCAAAACGTATACCAAAATCAGAGAGACTTACCTCTTTTAGGTACGCGGAGTGGGGTTGGGGTAGGTGTGTGTGAGGGGAGGAGGGCCAGCCAGTCAGCCGGACATGGTCCGTCCATACTGCAGAGGGAGGTGGAGGTCTCACCGGACCATACATCACCCAGGACAGGACGGTCGTTTGGTGGTTCTGCTTCGTTTGCCATCGTCCCTCCCAAGGCGACCGTCCCAGCTCTGGAGAGGTAGGACTGGCGCGTGCGAGACAGTATTTGGGAAGCAGTAACTCATATGACGCCCCCCCCCCACCTCCTGTCATCATGACACTGAAAGACAAACATGTCTCCATTAATCTGGGGGAATATATGTATTCAAAATATCTTTATTATTCCTCAGTGATCTCATAAGGTTACGATGATAAAGCCCCAATAATTTCATCAAACAAACAAATGACAAATTCAAGTGACTATCAATTTTAAAGTCAATTTTGGTAAGATTCAAAGCTTTTGTACGGTATTAGTTGTCATGAATAGAAGAGTTTAAAAGTTGAGGTTTCAACCCATACTGTTTCTAGCTGGATAAACCTTAATCCCTTGAGCATGACGGTACGATCCTTGAAAACGACGGTACGATCCTTGAACACGATGGTACGACCTTTGAGCCCAAGAGTAACCATCCTGGTGTGACGGTACAACGACCCTTGTAAGGTATAAAGGCTTGACCTTCTACTTGACCTGTAGGGGCTCACGCCATTATGCACTTAAGCGTCGTATCGTCTTCTCAAAGTCAAGAACGCGTCGTGCTCTTATCGTCAAAAGCCCATCATCTATACGACACGAGCAACGTCCTGCGTCCTCTGGCTGGTGTGTTGAGATTAAGGTACCGTTGGGCAGGCCAGCTGTGGACGGGACAATATCAGCGACCCACATTCTTTCAGGCAGCGTTGTGCAGGGCAGCACGTTAGCCCAGGGTGGCACCACTGACAAAATCCAGATTGTCTAGCCGAACAAGGAACTAAACCACATGTGCTTCCCCTGTACGTAGAGGTGGATACCAACACCATTATAACCACCATACGGGCCTCTCTCTCTTCTCGTCCCCTGGCTAGACACATGCAGCTGCAAGGAAACGTTTTGTGATGCAAAAATGTGGCTCGTCTTCTCCTCCATACCCACTTACACTGAGTGTGTAATATTAAATGTACCAGTCTATCTAAAACTCCATCCAGCATCATGAATATCTAAGGCATGAAATCACTTTAGGCTAAACACAAATATTTCCAAACACCGTGTAAAATTGTTTTCCTTTCTAAGTTAGAGTACAGAGATCTCAGTTTACTCTGGATCATGTTCTCCCGCGTGATTACACTTCAATGACCCACTCTGGATTTGGTGGTATACTAACCAAGTTGTCCCCTGCTCTGGGGGTCACGTTCACACCATTGCCCGCCGAGCTAACGGTGTACGCGACGCGAATGAACTCCGTGATCTCAAAGCAAATGATTTGCATGTGTTTGCTTCTTTACAGGTACGCAAGCGACTACAGGGATTATCAAACTGCTCCCAGTGAGGGCTATTTATCATTTAATCCGCTCCCATTTCCATGGGATGATCAGGGACATTAAATACAGTCTTGCAAACCGCTCAAACATCTCTCCATACATTCTTGTAAGGTAGACGTGAGACAGAAATCTCGACTCCTTCCCAAGTGGTTACATTATTTTTCTTCACTCGCTGCACTAAAGCTGATTCGTCGAGACCAACATTTCCATTTTACACCAACGCTTCCACTACGGTCGACCCTTAACTGATACATCCTGTAGCATCCTCATGTGATCTATCTCCGGCTCTTAACGATTCCTTCGTTGCGTCTCTCATAGTGATCGCTCGAAGGCGTTCCACAAGGCGTTCGTTCCTCACCTCACCCCGTGACGAGCTTGAAGGAACTTGTACAACCTCCTCAAGGTTCACTTGACATGCTATTGCACGTCTATCACCGAGGATTAATTTGGCTAATGTAAGCAGCATTAGAATATCTATTTAGGGGGACTTGTCCACCAATTAGATTCTTAATTCACTTAGCCAAAAACGCTTTTTTTTTTCTTTTTTCAATCCGATCATTCTAAACGATAATTCCTGACAATTCCCCTGGCGGCGCCTGAGCGAATTTCCGCCACAGGTTCCCGCCGTCATCCCTACTATGCGTCATCACGGGCAGGAACACCGCCACAAGAGCGCCTCTGTGTGGTGGCGGGTGCCGCCTCGTCCCACACCTCACCCTGGGAGTCTGACGTGTGAATCACTCCTCCTTGAACAGACAATGACCCATTGTCCGATAAGCGAGCTTACAATACGGGTACAAGTGGTCGTTTTTGAAGTGTCGATCGTCGTAAAGTACTTCGTTGACGACGCTCTGGCTCTGAGGGGGTCGGTCGTACGACGACGACGACGAGTGGTTGGCCCGCCCTGTGCTCCACTTATCGTACTGAAGGAGGACCAGTCATCGTACTGACGGAGGGCCAGAAAGGTTATGTTGTTCAGTGGGGCGGTTTACAAATGGCTTGAGGGGGGTCGTCTCTGCACTCAAGTGAGGGCGATAAAGGTTGACTGATTACGTCCTTTACGGGAATGAAGGGAGTTCAGTGGAGTGAGATGGCAGTCAGTGTAGTAAAGAGAGGTTTTTTTAGGCTGTGTTGAGTCTATTGTCACAGGAGTAATTTTTTTTTTTTAATGTTGAGGTTCTTGTTAGTCTAGTGAAAAGGGGTTGTGTGGTGGGGGTTTGCACTCGCTAAGGAAATGGGTTAAAATTGACGCTATTGACATAGCAAGGAAGGGGTTGAATTATGCCGATGTCACAAGAGAAAAGAGATACTGAGGTTGCTATCACCGTAATCCATAGTGATGTTGTCGTCACTGTAATGATGGGATTGAATTATTCTGAGGTGGTTGTCAGGGGCTCTTACTTTAGGTGCAATCCAAACTAGATAAACCACAAACATCAGCAAAGATGCAATCTCCCATCACATCTATATCACCAAGGTGGTGTTGTTATGTACCATCTCATCTTCTGTTACGTTTCAAAAGCGAAGTTAATTGTATTCAGATACGAAATCAAATATGAAAAATTAACCATACAAATGTACAGCTTAACCCACATAGGACAAAGGTCGTTACAATGTTGGCCCTAAAGTTCCTGGCCACTGAATTACCCGATACGACTCGTGAACATGATAGTTAGATCCTTAGGTATAATTAAGAGTGCAAGGGTCAGATCAAAGGACAAGTCATCCTGCCCAGGGGGTAATAACATCGTGCCTAAGGGATTACCTGTGAAGGAAGTTTAACTAGAGACCAAATACATCAAGAGGACTTAAGTCACTCCAATGTATAATGTCTCGAGCACTTCAACTTCCTAAAGGTCTTAAAAAAACAAGTGAAAAATGTGTTCTGTAGAACTACACAAAGCTGTGTAATATCTTATCTTTCCCAGAACAAGTAAAACAAATCTTTCACGTATTTTCCAAACATACGGAGACTTGCCGATAACTTCTAACACGGGCGTCGTAAGCATAACACCTGATAAGGCCACCAAACGGCAGGTGTTCGACACAGGAATGTGTTTCGTGCTGTCCCGTCAGCTTAGAACACCACCACCACCACCAACACCACTAGTGTTTCGCTGTCTCGAACACATTGCATTTTGAAGCGGCTCGAACAAATTTGGCGAACCATTTAACGCAGTAGCAAGAATATGACGAGTATTCTCTACTACCTAATGAGGTTAGATAATAATTCCGAACACATTAGAAAAAAAAGCAAACGATTACTGTAATATTAAACAAGTGATCACCAGACACGAGTCATCGGTCCAGCTGAGGCAGCAGACGACTTTCAACCCCCCAACACCACACACAACGCGCCGCTGTCCACGCCAATTTGTGGTATGTGGTCCCACAGGAAGTACGCATGTTCTTATCCCAGGACGAACCACGTGGATAGTGACCGTCATCATACATTAATCATGGAACAGACTATTTCCTCAATTTCCTTTAGCTAAATAAAGTAACAATTCACTGAATAAAGCAATATTCAATAAGAAAGTCTCCATGGTCTAATATTCTTACGTTATCCTTTGGTTCCGTCAATTATTCTCCAATCATCAATAGCTACATTAAACCAAATTTCAATAATAATCCTAAAACATCGGATTTGGTTGTTCGATTTCAGTATAAACTGGAATCAGCTTAGGAAGCGACCCATCAATTTGAAAATCAAAAACAATTTCCATCAGTCGCTTCAAGATCACCGAATATTTGGAGTCTGGCCTTGAAACATCGTCTGGTTACGAGCCGATTTACAGCAGTTTCTATAGTACTTTAACACCTTTTCTTAGAGACCTGAAGAGGAAGAAGGTTTACGAAGCCCATTCGAGGATGGATGGAGAGAGAGAGAGAGAGAGAGAAATCCCTGTACGTACTGGAAAAAAAGGTTCCCTCTCATGGGAATCTGCGGTCAATCAGGTCAGGTCGTGACGTCACGGCCGCTCACGCCATATATTTTTCTTTCATACAAGCTGCAACTCACGCCCTGGGGGACACCGCCGCCCTTGACGAACCAGTCTCCTGCGGGAGGTGGAAGGAACTGAACCTTCCGGGAGGATCACGTTTTCTAACACACACATGATGTCAAAACAGGCGAAGGAAACCTCTGATGAAAAAAGGGAAGAATGATAGAAAACGCACAAAGAAGCTATACATCTAAAAATCCTAAGTGATAAAATACTACGGCATTATGGCAATAAGGGGTCCTAAACGTACCTACCTCGTCAAGGAACAGATATCTTTAAATAAAGATCAAATAGTTAAGAAGGTAAGAAAAACGCAACCCCTCCCAAAGGGTTCCTATACTGACATCACCCATCCCGCCCAGACGACATGAGCCTTGGTTGCGGTAGCCAAAGGGCAGCCCCGTGAATAATCCGCCTACGTACGATTTAGGTAGAAATTGGTGATAACTAAATGAGCGTCCCGAAGAGTATTGTTAAACTACATCCTTAATCAAGCGAACGTGCTCAAGCCATGGCGCTTTAAGGAGAGAAATACCACGTCAAAAACATGTAAACCCTTAAACTTTCAAGAGCTCTCGTGATCTCCTCCTGACTCCATAAATCCTCGCCAGTTCAGGGTAACTGACGAGACCCGTTCAGAGTTCATATCCAGTTACTTCCTGTTCCCTCGGGATGGATGTTTCCAGGGAAATCAGAATAACTGTATATCTGAAGGTGAGCAGCTGAGAGCTGCGCAAAATCGATCAAACTGCAGGAAGATCCAAGCGCGTAACGAGTCTTCGTTCCCCTGGAAGCCACGAGCGGTGTCAGGCTTCCTAAAGGACCCTGAAATATGAACTCCTGGTTCAAGCTTCCACTTCGTACCCTCGCTGCCTCAGCCGTCCAAATACAAAACTATAAATGTCATTATGACGTTTAATCCTCCTGCCACGAGTGTCGAGACAGACCTGCGCTTTTCGACAATACCAGAACTCTGGCCATGCCAGGTCTGACTCGCCATAACCTTGTTGGATACCTATTTCTATGGCAAGTCATTACAGGTACCCAACAAAATTGAGCATATGGCCTTGCATGGGTGACTATACGGTAAGTTACAAGGATGAGCTTAGGGTCCTCTCTTAGAGATGATCCGACAGCCCTTTGTAATCGATAAACAAAATTACTCGTTGAATCATAACATACGTGCAAGGATGATAGAGTGATGCAGGAATAACTTCACAGAGATTAGCTGAAGGCCCCATGTATTTGGTCCATCGACATAGGATAATACAGTACATGATAAATCAGTGGTTAGTAGAGCACCATACGAATCTGATCATGGGGAAGAGGCAGGTGAACATCTCATGCATTCAGTGCACGGATACAGGTACATAAAGTACAGGACACAATACACCAGGAAAGTTACATAGTAATACAGGAACATGGTAGAATGACACAAACTAATCCTGGAGATGGGACAAGGGCCCTTCTGAGAGATGGGTCGAGGATCCATTATAATTAATTAAAAAAATTCACTTGTAAAATAGCGTGATACATGAGTCAAGTTATAGAGGTGGGCTGAAGGCCCCATGTATCCTGTACATGGTACATGGATACAAGCACATACAGTACAGGTTGTAGAATGAAATTTACCCAGTAAGAAATAAAATGAATTGCAGTAATGACATTAATGAGGGTCTCGGACTTGCAAAGCGTGGTACAGGAAAACAACATCCTCAAGTTCGTCTGTGTCAGTATAGCACGAATATCATAAACTATGAGACATGGAATCCCACAGCTGGTCAGAATGGGATACTCAAATGTATTATTGTAGCGTATGCTACATCGTTTTGTGTCCACTCTTTTTATGGTCACGCTCTACACACACACACACACACATATATATATATAATCCCTGGGGAAAGGGGAGAAAGAATACTTCCCTCGTATTCCTTGCGTGTCGTAAAAGGCAACTAAAAGGGGAGGGAGCGGGGGGCTGGAAATCCTCCCCTCCAGTTTCTGCTTTTCCAA
>JAYMFT010264691.1:0-10716 GCA_038088735.1 Panulirus argus
AATATATATATATATATATATATATATATATATATATATATATATATACACACAGTGTGCGTAAAAAGAATCCTTGTCCGCCTCCCCCGTACAATTTCAAAGGCGATGTCACACTTACATATCAGTACTCTCTCATGTCTCCTTTGGCCTTGATCACCATCTGCAGACGTCTGGATATGGAGTTGGCAAGGTTCCTGAAGTGTTCTAGGTCCATGTTTTGGGTCCATTGGGTCTTGATCTGCATGAGGCTGGGCACCGGTGAGGTGTTGCAGGAAGCAGACGCCTGATCGTGCGTTCTGAACGCCAAGTGCGCTTAGAATTCTCACGCGTACCCACATTTTCTTGCTTCCAGGCGATAATTCAGGTTTTCTCCTCCTTAGAAAGGTAAGAGCCAACCATCTTAAAGTACAGATTGAAGAAATGCAGCGCCCAGAATCGAAATTCCCAAATTGAAGTTGCAGCTATGAATAAAGAAAGAAAATCTTTCCCTTAAGATAGCCTGAGGCACACTGAGGTGGGTTGCTGGAGCTCACACCGTTAGGAACACTAGCCTCAGTGATCAGATGTACGATGATTTCACCCGAGAGCATCATATGCTTGTACCCACAATAAATCCTAACCGTGTATCGCCTTTGAAAATGTATGGGGGCGGACACTGTGTGTATGTGTGTATATTATATATATATATATATATATATATATATATATATATATATATATGAGCTTCTGTTGTGTATTTTGTAATATAATTTGAAAAACAGTCTGCATCCAGTTTATGATTGACTTTGACTTGGCATTGTAGTATATAGGAGTACCTGGAGAGGTCTTCGAGTGCTCTAATCCCACAGCCAGGGCTGGGCCCGGGCTACGTGGTTGGATCACTGGTCTGCCAAGCTGTTGGAAGCCGCACTCCGCAGGCCCACGTAGCCTGAAAATCCTGACTAGTCTGGTATACTTTGAAAATTTTGGTCCATGTCGTTCTCAAACTTCTCCACTGGTGTTTCTGATGACTGCAGACAAGGAGCTGAAGAGTCTTGGAATCAGGATTATTTTTTTTCTTTTTTTTTATATCGCACCATTTGATAGAGGTAGTATTTTATGGTGGCAATAGAAGTTTTTCTTTTCCAAGTTTAAAGGGAGGACAATGCCTTCTTGGATTCTCTAGGTATAGATGATGATATACCTTCTCGTCTGCGCTCCAAGAAGTACAGCCTCTGTGATTTCAGCCGTTCCCAGTAAATCAGTGCCTTTGCCACGTTAATGTGGGCTATGAAAGATCCATGAACACTTTCTAATTCTGCAGTTTCACTTGTCTCGTAGGGTGATTTTAGAAGACGGTAATATTCTCTTTGTGATAGAATTTGCGTCTTAAAAACTTATCATTCGTTTTTCTTCCCTCGTCTTGAAAGTTCACAGGATCCATCCCAACATACAGTTCGCTGAAGGTTAGGTCGTCAGACATTATCGTTCCAAATTCTCTCATATTCACTTGGTCATATCACTTTGTCTTTTCCTTGCCACAGAGCCCTCTTGTATGGCGCTTCTGCAACGCTCAGGAACCCAGCTACGTCCGCCAGTACGTATTCTCAAGGTATTCACCGGATAATGGACCTGTACGAGTTGATACGGTGACTGACCTGGGAGTACCTTACCTTCCTGCTCCAGGAGTCCCTTCTGCCCGTATGATGCTCCTACAGCACTCAGGTAGCAGGCAACGTCCACCGATAGGGACCATAGATCATAAAGCTTTGTGATATAGTAAGTCTGATTAATTAAATCGGTTCTTCATTAGGCTGATTGAATGATTTAATCGGGTTTTTGCTAGACTTAATGAATAAGTGAATCACTTCTTGACCATACGTAACCAGTGAAAATATTTTTTCATGAGACCTAAGGAATGATTGAGTTGTTCTATCTAGTCTGAATGCGATTTCTGAATGTCAAAGGCAAATCGGAGTCGACTGCAGGGGGTTTGAAGAGTATATCTTGAAAAAAGAAAAAGAGCTTGGGTACTTCCATATTACTTTTTGACGTTTACTCAATTCAATATATTTTTAGAAAGTATCGCATCACTGTAATATGAATCCGAATTCTTTAATTAACTTGGAGGCATTCCGTGAAATCAAAAATATGTAATCCTGTTCGGTGAAATATTGGAATTTGAAAGTATATACCTCTATACCGATTTACAGGCCTCATATCTGATTACTTTCTGTTCCAAGAGGGACGATCTCTCTTATAGTGAGAGATGATGCTTAGTTACATAACCATGTCATATGCTAATAGAAGCTATTGGATACATTACCATGTCAAAGGCTAACGGAAGCTATTGGTTACATTACTAAGTCATATGCTAATAGAAGCTATTGGTTACGTTACCATGTCGTATGGTAACAGAAGTTGTTGGTTACATTACCATGTCATAAGCCAACAGAAGCTATTGGTTACCTTATCATGTCATATGGAAATAGAAGCAGTTGGTTACATTACAATGTCCTGTGCTAGCAAAAGCTATTGGTTACATTACTATGTCATATGGTAACAGAAGCTATTGGTTATATTACCATGTCATACTCCAACAAACAATAGGCTGATTTGATGAATATGCTACAGTGTTGCTTTTGTTTTCCAGTCGTGTCTCAAGTTCATAACAACATTGATTGTTAAGAGATGTTTTGTAGGTTATAATGATGCTGGATGATTTACAATAGCTTTAGGAATGTGAAATTACTAATGTTTTAGGTTTAGGGATATCCTAGGAGGAGTTAAGGTTCTGGTTTAGGGATATTCCAGAAGTTAAGGTTGTGGTTGAGGGATATACTGGAAGGAATTAGGGCTCTGGTTTAGGGATATCCCAGATGTGTTAGGGTCGTGGTTTAAAGATATGGTTCTGATTTAGGGTTATTCCAGGAGCTAAGGCTCTGGTTTAGGTTCTGATTTAGGGTTATTCCAGGAGCTAAGGCTCTGGTTTAGAGATATCCTAGGAGGAATTATGATTCTGGTTTTGGGATATCGGTGGAGGAATTATGGTTCTAGATTAAGGGATATCCGTGGAAAAGTTAGGGTTCTGGTTTAAGGATATCCCAAGAGTTAAGGTTCTGGTTTAGGGATATCGTAGGGGTTAGGGTCTGTTTTAGGGGGAACCGTGGAGGAGGTAGAGTTTTGGTTTAAGGATATCCCCTTAAGAGTTTCTTAAAGTCCAAAAGTAAGATGCCGAGAAATGTATCAGCTACTCTGAAGGTTTGTTTCTTTTTGGATTTCGTTTGGTAAAACTTTTTTTTTTTTCTAAGGTGATGTTAAAATGGTGTGACTCTTTTTACAATTTGAGCTACAAGTTTACATCTGTGTTACTTATGTCCCTCTACATTAGTATACTTTGTGAAGGACGGACAACACGAGACCTGATGTTCTGTGACAAGGCTATCTGCAGGAGGGTAGTACATGGGAAGGACAGATAACACAGGACCTGATAGTCTGTAACGAGGTTATCTGCTGGAGGACAGTACATGGGAAGGACAGATAATAGAAGACCTGATGGTCTGTGACTTTGGGTTATCTACTGGAGGACATTAAATGATCATGCAGAGGAGTATATTGTACCTTCTGCATTAAAAAGTAAAGAATTGTTCAGGTATCAGATGCAACTATTCTTCCTTCATCCTCCCGTAACCATGTCTGCTCGTGGTTCAGTTGTGGAGGGCGATGAACCAGTCGATACGAACGTTGCTTGGACAAGCCCACCCAATCAACGTTTAGGTAACATACGCTCCTCGCGTTTATGTTGCACCCGATTGATACGGAACACTTCCCGCTGGAAGTATTCCATGGGTCGAATTCGTGTACTCGTTTTCGCTTCTGGTTAGACGGCATCTGACTGGACTGGACTATAAATGTCATTTTCCAGGGCGGCGGCGTCTATGGAAAGCGTAACGAAAGAGTTAGGATGTCATTAGAAGCAGCGGGGAATGCACAGTGGAGGAGTTCAAGAGTGGCCCTCGACAAGTATTTACGAAGTGGACCAGACCAGTCAGGCTGTGAAGGTTGTGAGGGCCTCAGGGTGAAGGCTTCCGACCGCTTGGTTCGACCAGCGACCCAACCCAACAGCTTGGGTCCAACACGGGCTATAGGACTAGAAGGTCTTCGAAGACTAAACCAGTTATAGGACGTGCCTTGGGGAAATTTTCCAGTCGTCATAGGACTCTTCTAAAACAAAGTTGTCCTATGCTAAAGTGTGCTCTTCGCTCGTAGAGCGCTGTGTTGCGATCCTTGAGAACGATGGCACAGACCTTGAGCACAAAGGGAAGGTCGTTGAACACGACTGTGTGACCTTTGAGCTTGACGTCACGACCCTGTGGGATGTGATGGACTTGCCATTGAGCAGATCCTGAAAGGGTCAGGTCAAAGGCCACGACATCATATCCAAGGTTAGTACCGTCGTGCTCAAGGGTCGTACCGTCTTGCTTAAAAGTCGTAATGTAGTGCGAGTAATTTTTTTTTCCATTTGTTAAGAGACTGATTTATATTTCAGCCAAACACTGTCACATAAGATGTTCTTTAGCCTGAGGAACTATCCCCTATCCTATCGTTGTTCTAAAGTGGATAGTGGTGGATATCAAGGGGTGAGATTCTTCAGAAAGGAATCAGAGTATAGTGGCATGAAGCAGGTGAACTGACTCCAGAATGCGTTAATAACAGAATTAAAAGTCTTCTACCATATTACCTTATCTCCATGTATGTAGGTCCTGAATTTAGGATGCTATTACTGTCATCCAGCAGATAATCTTGTCATAGATCATCAAGTCTACTGTTACCTGTCCTTCCCATGTACTGTCCTCCAGCTGATAACCTCTTCATAGACCATCAAGTCTACTGTTATCTGTCCTTCCCACGTACTGTCCTCCAGCAGAAAACCTCGTCATAGACCGTCAGGTCTTCTATTATCTGTCCTCTCCATTTCTTGTACATCCAGCAGATAACCACCTGATAGACCATTGGGTCTTCTGTTACCTGTCTTTCCCATGTACTGTCCTCAAGGAGATAACCTTGTCATAGACGATCGGGTCTTCTTTTATCTGTCCTTCCCACATACTGTTCTCAGGGAGATAACCTCGTCATAGACCATCGGGTCTTCTGGTATCTGCCCTCCCCACGTACTTTCCTCATGCAAATCACCTTGTCATAGACCAACAGGTCTTCTGTTACTTGTCCTTCCCGCCCTCTGGGATTTTCGGCCAGAAATACTTGAAGAAACATCGTCCAGTGTTGCATCACCAGAGGAACCTCTACAGACGGGGGCGCTGCTGTAGGTAAAGCGAAAGACAATGAGATGCAGGATCTTCCTCCTTTGATATCTGTAGGCAATCCACGACCTCTGCTCTGTGTGTGTATGTGTGTATGTGTGTGTGTGTGTGTGTGTGTGATTATGAGAGGTCATTAGCATGTAATTACACTTCATATGTCAATTATATGACGTGGGTCTATGCTCCGAGGCGACTGTCAGGTTTCACTCGAGACGAAACTCTTTAGTAACCCTTGTTATTCCTTTGTATGCCTGCGTCTTTTTGACTCTCTTTCTTTTACACACACACACACACACACACACACACACACACACACACACACACACACACATATACACACACACACTTCACACGTACACACGACACAGTAACTGTAAGCCCGTCCTCTCAAACAGGAATAAGCGGTTGCTTCCCACGTCACAGGTGGAGTGCCTCTAGGGCGGTGCTCTGGCCCCACAGCTTTTTATCGTCCGAGTCTCCTCATGAAAGCACACCACCACCACCACCGCCACCACACCACCGCCACTACCACACCATCATGGCTGCTTCTGTCATCATTGTTGAGATCGGAGCCGACAATAGATTGGACTATAATAGTTTCCTGGGAGATATAAGAAGACGGGGAAAATTGTAATTGAAAGACAAACGAGAGTTGTCCAGACATAAGCTTGATGCTAATTTGAACTTTAGAGATTAGAAGGTAATTTACTGAATTGGTGGGAACCAATTATATTTTACCAGGAACAGCATCTGGGTGAAGGGAATATACCCGCTGTAGGCAAAGTAGTAATAAAAAAAATGATAACAGGTTTTATGTATATAAAAAAGGACCAGGGGATTGTTCAGTGAGGGAAGTCATTTGGTTGGAAGGAGCCTTCATGTTCGTCTCATACATATAGGAAGTTGATGATAATTGAAGATTCGACCTGCAGCGTTCTTAAGGTAAAAGTCTTCTTGTTTCTGTTGGTAACTTGATTGGAAATTTATTTCAGATTTTTTCTTATGTCATTCAAGAATTTTTTCAAAGGAAGTTTTTTTCATTGTGTTGATTCCATCATAGCAACACTAATATGTATTACTAAGCTGGAATTCATCTCATTTGTTACGAAGTACTGATCTCAGTCAAATGTTACTGAGCTGATTTCACTCAGTTGTTTCTAAGCTAAGTTTGGTCTCTTTTACTTGTTAGTAACCTGGAACTTAACTCAGTTGTTATTAAACTTAAACTGATCTCGGTCATTTTTTATAGTAATTACGAATTTTACTTTGCCATATTTTTACAGAACTGTTTAAACAGCAATTTTCTTTGTCATGTTATGAATACTCCTTAAGCAAGATTTATCTGTGTAATGGAGCGCTGTTTCTTGCATACTTTTTCTTCCAAACTATAGACGGCTCTGTCGTTAAACACGAAATATCTTTGCAAAATTTTAGAAAGCTCTTCCTTAATCAGGTTTCTCTTTCAAACTGTAGACAGCTATTTCCTTAACTCTTTTCATCTTGCGATTTTATTGATTTTTTGTTAAAACAATATTTCTTTGACACTTATTTCGTAAACACATATTATTTTTCTTTCCCAAGCACGAATTATTTTCTTTCGTAAGCACGAATATTTTCCTGTGCCTACAGTGAATATTACTGAAGTCTGGCCACACCCCTTGTCTAGGTGTGATTGCAGCGACCAATAGTGGGCAACCCATCCTGTTGTCTTCACGAATCTCAGATTCGTAAGTTTTTCGTGATGTAGATTTGCCCCAGTCCGGCAGTCTAGATTCTCGTCTGTCCAGCAGAAGTGATCCAAGTTATTTATGATTATTTGTGGACAAGAAAGAGAAGGAAGCAGTTAGACTGTGTATAGCTTTAAGAGTTAGCTATCTTGAACTCCTGAAGAAGGTGTTCATCTTGAGCTCTTAAAGGTGTTCATCTTGAGCTCCTGAAGGTGTTCATCTTGAGCTTCTGAAGGTGTTCATCTTGAGTTCCTGAAAAAGGTTTTCATCTTGAGCTCCTGAAGGTGTTCATCTTGAGCCTCTGAAGGTGTTCATATTGAGCTCCTGAAGAAGGTTTTCGTCTTGAGCTCCTGAAGGTGTACATCTTGAGCTCCTGAAGGTGTTCATCTTGAGCTTCTGAAGGTGTTCATCTTGAGCTCCTGAAGAAGGTTTTCATCTTGAGCTCCTGAAGGTGTACATCTTGAGCTCCTGAAGGTGTTCATCTTGGGCTCCTGAAGAAGGTGTTCATCTTGAGCTCCTGAAGGTGTTCATCTTGAGCTCCTGAAGGTGTTCATCTTGTGCTCCTGAAGAAGGTGTTCATCTTGAGCTCCTGAAGAAGGTGTTCATTTTGAGCTCCTGAAGGTGTTCATCTTGGGCTCCTGGAAAAGGTGTTCATCTTAAGCTCCTGAAGAAGGTGTTCATCTTGAGCTCCTGAAGATGGTTTTCAGCTTGGGCCCCTGAAGGAGGTGTTCATGAATTTTTTCGATTGTTGGTTACCGTGTGACGTTGACGTTGGCCTTAAATGACCTTAGCAGTCGATATGGCTTTAGCTAAAGGCCAAAACTGATCAACCATCCAGGCAAGCCAAGATGACTAAAGTTTCGGTTCGAAAATTACTTTTAAAAAGACTGAGATTTTCTTTTGAGACAGATTTCAAGGAAAGAGTATTTTTAAGACAACATCGTCACTCAAAGTAATGTCGAAGAATATGGTCTTTTGACCCCTTGAGTATGACGGTACGACCTTTGAGTTCGAGTGCACGACCCTGAGTACGACGACACGACCCTTAAGTACGGTCGTACGACCCTTGAGTACGGTCGTACGACCCTTGAGTACGACGTAATCCATATATGGGCTGCTGGTTTTCAGTACACAAACATACAACCCACTGATATCATTACATAAAACTTATGTTTCGTTCGTAACTCAGTAGTTTTCTACGGTGAGCACTACGCGCTAGCCCTGCCACTTGGTAAAATGTCGTCTTAAGTACGCGTAATTGCTCTCTTTATCTTTGTTTATCTTTCTATCTATCTATCTATCTATTTAGTGTTAGGCGCAAGTGCTTTTTAATTACAATATTCCTCTCTCTCTCTCTCTCTCTCTCTCTCTCACTGAGAGGCACACAGAAAGGAAGGAAATGTAAGAGAAACGCAAAAATCTAATTTCCGACCACTCCACTGCATATAACCTGTGGAGGAGCTTGGCGTTCGGTAATAATCTCTGGGTCTTGCATGTACTCCGTGCCATTATATTGAAATTGGAATAGTTTACCCATGCGTAATTTTACCGGCGCAAAATTACATACACGGTATTAAGGGCAAGACAAATCTGACACGAGCTGATTTTATGAGCCCCATCCCTTTTGCCAGAGTTAATTAACTGAATACATCAAGTATATTCACGTCCTTGGAGCTGGTGTTTATTTATAGGTCTTGTTTGGTGGGGGAGGGGGTGAAATGAACCCAGCCAGTGGCAAGTTACCCCTGAAAGAAAAGGAATAGAAAACGGGTAGCAAAGCAAGAACTATGTATTTTTTATTTATGTCTATGTAAAATTTTTTCGCTGTCGGAGGAAAGAGATGGATTCCGAGAAACAACAGTGAGGTGATGATCTTTTGAAAATTAGTATGATGATACCGTAAAAATCCGCTGTATAAAGAAGTGATAATGCCAAGATAATATCTGAACCAAAATTGAATTTTTATCATTACTTATGTGAAAAAAATTTAGCTAAAATTGATAATGAAAAAAAAAAAGAACCAAGTCAGTAAGACTGAAGATAACCGAAAGTAAAATCCAATAAAAGAACTTAGGAGAGAAGTGAAGATGAAGAACGTGGAAGTATCATGATAAGAAATATTGGAAAACGTGAGTTAAAAAAGAAAGGATAATGCCAGCCAGTCAAGGAAGCACTGTAGCGGAAATTTTTGCAAGTTGGGTCAAACGAGCAAAGTTTTCTGGGCCGCTACACCGCCTCCTCTGGACGGTCGAGCACCTGGATCCTCTGGCGCAGGTGTAGGGCTCTGGCTGCGCAGGTGTGGGGGCTCTAGTTCCGCTGGTGTTGGGGGGGCTTTAGTTGCGCAGGTGTGGGGCTTTTGTTGCGCAAATGTGGAGGTCTAGTTGTGCAGGCGTGGTGCTCTAGTTGCGCAGGTGTGGAGCTCTAGTTGCACAGGTGTGAGGCTTTAGTTGCGCAGGTGTGGAGCTCTAGTTGCACAGGTGTGAGGCTTTAGTTGCGCAGGTGTGGAGCTCTAGTTGAGGAACTGTGGATCGTGAATCTCGTACATATGGTCTGAAGAGTCGCTTGGGTATCGGTTTGGATCGAAGCTGCCCATATAGCATGACGGATCAGGGAACCATGCTGCAGTGGTTGACGAACTGGGCCCTGCAGCGTAGACGGATCATGGATCCACGCCGGAACCATGATGGATGGATCAAAACCGTCTCGAAAGTAAAACATCTTGACGGATCAAGGCTTCGGGGTAGTCGTGGGGGGGGGGGGTGCCGGGCTGGCGCGTTCTGGGTCTCTTCCTCCAACTTTATGGGCAAACTATGCTAATCCTGACTCACCTTGTCACTTTGATATATTGTTCGACTTTCTCTTGTCTCTTTTATGCTGGTTTTAGATATTGAGAGCATGTCAGTGGCTTTTAATTATATATATATATATATATATATATATATATCACTATGTACATTTGTACACATTTTTTGGTAATATTTTGTTAAGTTTGTATCGAATATCATTATATTATATATTTACAAGGTCTATACATATGCCATAGATTTACTTTCTAACATTTCGTTTCAATATATATATATATATATATATATATATATATATATATATATATATATCCAACGATTAACTTGTCAGTATTGGCTCAGTGTGTCTTTAGATTAAAACCGGAATAGCTTTCCTCGAGGATGATGTTGGTTGCTATTGATTGAGCGAGTTGGAGGGATCAGCTGTTGTAAGGCTCTGTAAATAACCGAGCTTCCACCAGACAACCAGCTGTTGTCTGCCAGCTGTTGTGTGCGTCGTGGGAATTGTTACCCTTCCCTAACGTACCTTTTTCTCCAGCTCACACCTTAGAGAGCGAACGCCAGTCCATGAATGGCCATGGACGTCCGCAGTTCCCGCGCACCACAGTTGCTCTCTCTCTCTCTCTCTCTCTCTCTCTCTCTCTCTCTCTCTCTCTCTCTCTCTCTCTCTCTCTCGGCACGAAGGCGCGCCCGGCAGCTGCGTAAGTCTCGTGTGTCGGTAGCTGCCAGAGCCACGATGATGACGATAATCTGTAGCCTAACCTCTTCATAAGTTGTTCTTGACCGGGTAAGTTATCGAACTTCGGAGGGGGGGGGAAGCTCCAGCTATCGTGCCCTGGGGATTCTTGGTATCGTACTCGAGGGGGATTCCGGCTCTCGTTCTTG
>JAYMFT010264702.1:0-10716 GCA_038088735.1 Panulirus argus
ACCACGCAGAATTTTCAGTCCTATCATAAGATTGATTTCAACTATTCTGTCTTCAATGCTGGGGATACCAAGTTCTTCTGCATGTTGAGCATTTTAATGGACTTCGGGCAACCAAGTATGATTCTTAAGGCTTCGTTTTGCATTTTTTGAAGTCTGTTGATACCTTTGCTGTTGTGTAAGACCAAGACTGGTGCATGGTAATCTGTTAGAGACCTGATATACTCGAGGTACATCATTTTAACAATTCTGATATTTGCTCCATAATTAGGATTGTACCCTGCAACAGCTCAAAGAGCTCTGAGTCTATCTGTGCATTGTCGATTTAGTTTTTTCACCCTAGCTGCAGCACATGGAACTGGGACACCAAGATACTTAAAGGAGGAGACATAGTCACTTGGGTTTCCACCAATTGTCAACTTAGATGGTCCGCTCCGGCCGTTACCAATTCGTTTATTGAAGACCTTAGTTTTTTCTGCAGATATGATGAAGCCAAGGCTTTCACAGGGCGTGTGTATGCATTTCAGAGAATAGCTTGCTTGTCACGATATGTCATCAGCACAGCCAGTTGTTGTTTGCTGATGATGTAGCTCTTGTGGCAGATTCGAGCGAGAAACTGCAGATTCGAGTGTGAAACTGCAGAAGTTGGTGACTAAGTTTGGAAGAGTGTGTGAAAGGAGGAAGTTGAGAGTAAACGTGAATAAAAGCAAGCTTATTGGGTTTAGTAGGGCTGAGGAGCAGGTTAGTTGGAAAAGTGAGTTAATGTTTTAGATACCTGGGAGTGGATATGACAGTTACTGAAAACATGGAAGCGGAAGTGAATCATAGGGTGAGTGACAGGGCGAAGGTTCTGGAAGCGCTGAAGAATGTGTGAAAAGTGAGATCGTTATCTTGGATGGCAAATATCGGTATGTTTGAGGGTATAGTAGTCACGAAAATATTATATGGATGCAAGGCATGGGCTATAGATAGGGCTGTGCTGAGGAGGGTGGATATGTTGGAAATGAAATGTTTAAGGACAATATGTGGTATGAGGTGGTTTGATCGAGTAGTAATGACAGGGTAGGAGAGAGGTGTAGTAATAAAAAACGTGTGTTTGAGAGAGCTGAAGAGGGTGTGTCGAAATGGTTTGGACATATGGATCGAATGAGTGAGAAAAGGTTGACAAAGAAGATATATATATCAGACGTGGAGGGAACAAGGAGAACAGGGAGACAAAATTAGAGATGGAAGGTTGGTGAGAAAAATTTTTGAGCGATCGGGGCCTTAACATAAAGCAGGATTAGAGGGGTGCATGGGATAGAGTGAATTGGAACGTTGTGGTATACTGGGGTCGACATGCTTTCAATGGACTGAAGCAGGGCATGTGAAGCGGCTGGGGTAAACCATGGAAAGGTCTGTGGGGCCTAGTTGTGGATAGGGAGCTGCAGTTTCGGTGCATTACACATGACAACTGTAGAATGCAGACGTCTTCCACGTAGTTAGGTAGCCCCAGGAACAGGAGAGGAAACGGCCTCATTTTCTCACAACTGCACTTAAGGTGTCATTCATAATGTACCGAAAAAAAGAGCCCCTTATCTACAGCGAAGCCCTACAGACCTTAACATGCTTTTGCCAGACCTCCCTAGTTCAGCCCACTGATTGCACTTCTCATCCTGTATACCATGTCTCTCCTATTCGCTCTGTCCTATGCATGCCTCATTCCCTCCCTGAAGTTCAGGCCCAGATCATTGAAAGCATCTTTCAGTCTATCCTTCCATCTCGTAGGATTCACCTTCTCCTTGCTGCCTCCACAGACTCCCCTCACTCATCCTTTCCATATATCAAAATCATTTCAGCACACACTCTCGGGACTGGACGGGAAACACAGAGTAGCCCGCCAGCGTTTGAAAGGCGTTAGAGATAAGAGAAATGGAACACAGAATGTATAGATGGTGCCCTGAAAAGAGAGAGCTGATTTATAGGGAGAAGTGAGGCTATAAAATTAATTAACAGGTATAACAGAGGAGTCAGGAGAGATTTGATCATGACGTTCAAGTATCTACACCATCTTGAGGGTATTCAGTGGAAGATGTACAGAAAGAGAAACCAGAGCAAGAAATTCAGCAAAAAAGAAAAAATAGTGAGCAAGTGCTTCTATAGCGTCAGAATTGTGGATGATTGGAGGAGGCTAAGTGATGGGACTGGGAATGCTCCAGGTTCATAGAACTTTAAAGA
The DNA here is from genome assembly GCA_038088735.1 of Panulirus argus. NCBI lineage: Eukaryota > Metazoa > Arthropoda > Malacostraca > Decapoda > Palinuridae > Panulirus > Panulirus argus. The sequence goes on from JAYMFT010264702.1 coordinate 2,215, forward strand.
ATTGTGTGATGGAAAAAGTTTAAGGGATGGGGCCCCGTGAATGTAAAACTGCCTAACCTTACAGTACGTATAAGTAATTACGAATATGTAAGTATAAGCGCGCGCGCGCGCACACACACACACACACACACACACACACACACACACACATAATCATACTCGATGAAATGGAAATGAACGTAATATATAATTCTGCGATATAATAATTACAGTGCTTTAATTATTTAATAAGGAACCTCGTGATCAACTGGTGTAATAACGGCATTAATGGCTGCATTTCAGTCAAGATTTAATCACGCTTAATTATAACCAGCTTAATTGGTCGTAAGTGAGAGCCTTGCATGTTGGGAGTATTTATAAAGAAAGAACGAACATGATGTCCGAAAATTCGTGCTTTTGATAACAATTTAAACTTTCCAGCGGGAATGAGTACTTATGTTGGACGCCTTCTGTCTTTCTTCTTGTCAATGATTTGAGGTAGTAACTGGCATGGATTAAAAAGAAAAATATTTTGCAGTGAAATATTTTGATTAAATAAGTGTTTTTACGCGATCTCATTTCTCATAGGGTTGGGTTAATGTCTACTTTTCTACTTTCGAGGTGCTGAGGTATTTCTTCTTTTTTGTTTCCTATATGAAGCCTTCAAGGATAAGATAGATTAGGTTTAGCTTGTATAGAATGACCATGTTTGGTTACGTGGAGCATTATATAGCGATAAGGCTTTTACTTTCTATATGCACATCTGATTTGCGACTTCTTCACTCAGCTCAAAGGAACGTATACAGAATAAAGAAAAAAGACGAACAGAAAACGTCAGACAACTCTAAAATGATCGGAGAAGCATAAAAATAAAGCGCCTGGGGTCTTTATTGAAATCAAACTTCCTCAAAAATTTCACGTAAATCGTAACGATGAGAAAAGCAGAACTAATACAATAAGACCTTCCTAGCCCAGAGGATCTTGATGATAGTAAATGAGAGAAGAATTACAAATGCTCGAATCTAATTAGATTTTCTTGGCTTGAGAGAGAGAGAGAGAGAGAGAGAGAGAGAGAGAGAGAGAGTTGCTTTTTAACAAAGTGTACATATACATAGGTATACAAGCCACAGGGACGCAAGGTCCAAGCTAAGGGGTCTGGCCTTAATACTACTTTTTGGAAAAGAAAGAGTTTGGAAGGTGTTCCAAATGTGAGAGTGAGTTCTAGGACGTAAATTGTGAAGACTGATTTACAAGTGACAGGTCTGACAGAGAATGAGCGATTAGAAAGACAGTGAGAAGGAAGAGGGAGAGATGGATGATGTGGTGAGGGTAGAAGGATGAAGGGTATGTGGATGAAGTGGTAAGGCCCAAAGGGAAAAGGTGGAGATGGATGATGTGATAAGGATTAAAGAGAGGAGAATTGGATGATGCAGAATAAGCAAGAAGAGGAAGGAGAGGTGGATGATTTGATAAGGCCGGAGGGAGGAAGGAGAGCTGGATGATGTGGTGTGGGCACATACGAAAGGTGAGAGACGAGCGAAGGAAGATCTGGGTGTGGATATGAAGGGAAGGTGGAAACACTGTGTGACTGAGTAATGTTGGTCACACTGAGAGTACCGAAGGTTAAGATGAGCTACCATGACACAGACAATGAGAGTGGAGAAAAAACGAGTCAGCGTCGGTAAGATGGGTAGCTCATGATAAGAAGAGCAACTGATCGTACCGCTGCGACGGTCGGAAGAAGTTTCAGCGAGAATGGTGCTGTTGGTACGTAAAGGTGTGAGATAGAGGAGTGAAATTCGGTTGGAGTCTACCGGAGGTGTGTGTAGACTGCTGCATGTCTGTCATTAAGATATTGCTCTGGAACATATCTTGCTTGATGCTGATAGCGCAGAGAATCGAGACACTGTTGACCGAGTGACTGAGGATAAGATTAAAGAAGAGTATAAATGATGGAGAGACGTGCATACACACAAGATGGGTCTTAATGTAGATATGTCAGATCACTGCGTGGGGAAGAGGACTAGAAGAATGTTAAGGAAATGATATAGGATGAGAGAGAGAGACAGACAGAAAGCAGTGTGGAGGGTGTGGTTGGAAATGAGCAGCATAAAGTGCTACGTTGTATCTAGGCATGCTGAGTGTGAAATTCAATAAGGTCTGTAGCAAACAATTTATTGGGGATCGAGATAATGAAGGAGACCCTTAAGATATCTCTGCTTGTCTCTGTTGAGACATTCAGATCTAGAGACAAGGCTGTGAGAAGAAGGATTCGGCATGACAGACCAAAGACATAGAAAAGCCCAGGTATATAAAGCATGAAAAGTGGTTTTTGCAATGGGGAGTTACAAGTGGAGAGAGTTACAGAGAGACGAAAAGATGAGTGCCAAGCAATAAAGAATGAAGGCGAGAGGGCGGTAAAAAGATAACAGATTAAAGGTAAATGGAGATCTGGGAAGGAATATAAGCTGTTTGCTTCACGTGTTATTCTACAAGAAAGGGAAGCTCGACTAAGGGACTTATGGGTTTAGGAGGGAGCGTGAAGTTTAACATGAGAGGAAAGCAAGAGAATGGTGTGGAGAGTGTAAAGACAGGCACTGAGGAGCACGTTAGGAGGGAAGGCATTAAGGAGTGAATCGAAGGGGAAGGATGAACCGTAGCGTTAAATGAAGGGAAACAGGAAGGTTGGACTCACGAATGAAAGGTGGACAGTTTAGGGTTACAAGAGAGAGAGAGAGAAACGTGACCGTGAAAGTCACGGGGAAAAGATTGGCAGTAAATGTTTTACGTGGGAGGATCTCACGGGGAAAGGACTGACAGTGAACAGAGATCGGCAGTGCCATACTAAGTGAAGAAGATGAGCTAAAGATTACAAGAGGATCTCGGGAAAAGAGCTGAATGGTCTGAAAAATGTCAAATGCCATTTAACGTCAAGAAATGTCAGAAGTTGCAAGTAGGAAGCCTCATCAAGAAACTCGATTGTGAACCGATGGGCCACAAGATAAAGGACACCCTTGTATGAAGGATGAAGGGGTGTTACTATCTCCAACAACTTCAAATTCTCCCAGCATTGTAATGAAGCTGCCAATAAGGCAAATAGGATATTAGGGTTTATTAACAGAAACCTCACATACATAGGCAAGGATGTGGTATTGCCACTATTCCTAGTTAGAGACGGGACCTAGTTAGACCACACCTCGAAAATGCAGTGCAGTTTTGGGCCCCACACCAAAGAAAGGATTTTCTTAAATGAAGCAGTGCAGGGAAGAGCAACTGCGATAATTGAATTTGTTCTCTATAAGCAAGATGCAGTTCTGAGTTAAGTTAATAGAATGTTTCAAAATACTTAAATGATTCAACAACCATAATATTGAGAAACTTTTCACGTTCGCACAAGTGCTACCGACGAGAAGAAATGAATGACGAAATATTTCTTTACTGACCACCTTGCTGAAGCGTGGAATAAGCTCCTGAACATGTTCAGAGTAACACCATTGATATGTTCAAAATTAAGTTTGATTATCACCAGTCGATCTTCACTCGTGAATTATTCTTTAACCAATCATCATAACATTGCGGTATATTGCACTTCCTTCACTACCATTAATCTCGCTTGGCCATGAAGGGGTTAACGTACCAATATTGATTAACCCATGGAGCCACCTTTAAGGGAACATGAAAGAATTATTGCATCGCCCTTCCACATCAAAAGCAATATACACATGGCAAGTCGCGAGGCTGGAGCTCAGAGGTTATACGTTTTATTCTCTTTTACAACAAAATGTGATGTGAGACTCCCGTGGAAAGGATGACAACGAGGGTGAAACATGAAAGGGGAGTATGAGGCAGGGAGTGACTAGGGGGTTAAGTGGTGAGTGAGGATCAGGCAAGTTAGGAAAGCATGCCAGTTCGAGTCCTGTGGTAAGGATGGACAAGCGAAGGTTAAACAAGAGTAGGGAGTGTAATTTCGTGACTCAGGAGGGAAATTTGAACAGAAGGCTACAGAAGGAGAGGAGAGGGAACTTTGAGAGTGGGACTCACAAGGACGGTGAGGGATGCAAATGTGAGGGCAGCATTAGGGAGAGAGTAACTGGTAAGGGATGGAAAATGAGGGCTTTATTCAATGAGGGAAGGGTGTGGCAGTGGGACTCAGAGAGGTTGTGTGGATATTGAGGGGTTACCCAAGAGATGGAAGCATGAGAGACGGACTCGTAGGTTCAGGATGGAGGAAAATGTTACATAGAAGAGGTAACAACAATGCAAAGGACTCAGGGGAAAGGAGAGACCCTGAGGATTCCGCAAAAGAGAAAAAGTTGATTTTAAGAAACATGAAAGATGAGGATTTTAAATGGGAAATAAGTATTAAGAGGATGATAATGGGTAAAACATGAACAGTGGGGGATGAAAAAGGAAGATAAGCATGACACTGGGACTCAAAGGGGAATGAAGGACAGTGAGGACGGAATAAGAAAGGGAAGCTTAAGGAAGGAACTTGCGGGGGGGGGGATGGGAAAACACAAGAGACGGAAGAATGACAATGGGATTTACGTGAGAAGTATAAACAGAGAAGGTTACAAACGATAAAGAGGTATGAGAGAAAGAGAGATTCATGAGGTATGGGAAGGACTGTGGAGGCTGAGAAAGAGAGGGAAGAATGAGAGTGGGACAGATTGAGGAAGGATGGACAGTCAAGGTCACAAAAGAGACGGAAGCACGAAGGAAGGACATGGAGGCAAGGAGGAGCAGTGAGGTTTACACATGAGAAGGAAACATAAAGCTGTGAGTCACGGTGGAAATATGGACAGTTAGGGTTTTAGCAGAAATGGAAGCTTTAGGGAGTGAGGAAAGGAAATATTGACAGTAAGGCTGAAATAAGGAGAAAAAGCATAGCAGTGGTAATCACTGGAGTATGACTGTCGTTACGGGCTACACAAATGAAGGATGCATGACGGGGGAACCCACTGGGGAAAGGATGGACTTCGAGGGTTACGCATGTGATGGAGCCTTCAATGATGGAATCCCGTGGTGTGGATTGACAGTGAAGGTTAAACTACTGGCCGAATCTTGAGGGAAGGAGTCATGAGAATTAGATGGAACAGATGGGTCATACGAAACAGGGGATCATGACTAACATTCGCGTAGGAAGGATGGACTGCGTACGTGGGTTAAATGAAAGAGTGAATCTTGAGGCATGGACTCAAGAACGAGACATGAAGAGTGAGGGTTGAAAGAGAGAAGCCTGACAGGCGAACTCACGGGAGGTGAAGGACTGACAGTGTTGTACAAGAGAGGACTCGCTGAGGAAAGATTTATATAATGGATTACTCATGAGAAGAAAGGTTGAGGGAGGTACTCACAGGGGAAGAATGGACAGTGAGGATTACACAGGACGGAGAAGTATGGCAGTAGAACTCACGGTGGAGAGGTGGACAGATATGGGTTTCAAAAGAAAGGAAAGCATTAAAGATAAGATAAATGAAAAAGTATGGTTAGTAAGGGCTAAATAAGATGGGGAAGCATGACATTACATTAGGTCTCAATGGGTGAAGGATTGACAGCAACTGTCAGACAAGAGGTGGAAGTATGACAGAGGAAGTCATGGGGAATGGATGGTCTCACTCCATAACGCTCCTCTACTTTTAACGGAAGCTCGCGCCTGACTCACTCTGGGGCGCTGCCATTTCCAAGGCACGGAAGATCACTCTGGCGTGTCCCGCAAGAGAGTGGAGGTTGCACTCACGTTTTGCATTCACCACTTCTAACACGGTCTACTTAGTTTACAAACATATTCACTGGCATTTGTTTTGTCAAAATATCACATTTTTGTATCACTTGAAGCGTAACTCATAATTCTAGTTTCTTATATAATTTGATGTTATCATAAACAGTATAGCACTTGCTGTAAAATTTTCCCAGTGAATTTTTTGTTCCCAACGTGTATACATTCTTACGGCGGATCACCTTGTGGGAGTTTAAGAACATGATCACATTAGAGTCAACATTGTTTTCTGATTATCTTTTTTTTTTTTCTATTGGATTATGTTATCCTGGTCCTGCGTTGGGCAGGACCACGTAAATAAAAGGTCAAAACAAACGATTTCGCGCCATCCAACCTACACAACAGTTTGACTGCATCACTGAAACGAGCTCTCGTGATCTCTGTTGCGACAATACGAACAGCTCTTTGAATCTAATTCTACTGGTACTTAATCTACCATCAGTTATCATAGGTAGGTTAGGTTCATGGCCAACCTTACTCGTAGACGCCAGCAAAAAAAATGGCCAGGAAAGGGTAGTTTGCCTGTACAACGCCACCATCAAGGCTTGTTTACCGGCGCGACGTGACTCTGACAATCTGTCGACTGAGCTCGTGCCGGCACTGGTGATGTCAGTACTGTGTGACGACTCGCATCACTGTGGGACGAACAGCAGTAACGTGTGACGGCTAGAAATACTATGCGACGGCTAACAGTTCCGTGTGACGGCAAGGATTAGGCAAGCATTACAGCACAACGGCCAGTAGTAATGTGTGACGGGAGTCATTACTGTGTGATGGTCAGTAGCGCTGTGTGACGGCCAGCAGGACTGTGTGATGGCACAAAGTGGTGTGTGACTACAAGCATTAGTGTGAGAAGGATCAACGGAACAGAGTAATGGTATATAGTACCATGTGACGAGCCACCAGTGCTGTGTGACGTCAAGCAATTTCATGTGACGGCCAGCAGTAACGTACATGTGACGTCTTCGCAAGAGGAGGGTGCATGACAGGGGCTCTCAGGAGGAGTTGGATGGGCAGTGAGAACTACACTAGCGAAAGGTGCATGAGTGAGGAACTCAAGGGAGAAGGACGGTGAAAGTGGTGCAACATGAGAGGGAAGAATGACAGTGAGACGAGTGGACACTATGAAATGACAAGCTTGGTACGACGTTCTCTCATAAATATGTATATCTAAGGTCTGTGTTGTGCTTGTGACTTAGTCATCTATTTCCGAGGAGGTTGTTCGTATCACTCCTGAAGCTACTACCTATTATCACAATAGTTGGTGAGTGACCACTATTCAGGAATTTGAGTCGAAAAGTGTGAGAGCTTTTGTTATTTTAACGTACTGTGCAGTGTATTGGTTATACGAGCTTATGTAAACACGTTAAAAAAAAAGTATTCTCCCAGGTGGGTCCAATGAATATCGAAATGAATAATGCGACTCGTGTTATGTCAGTACGGTTGGAAAGTGTGAATACGAGACAAATTTCCTAATAATTATGGAAGCCCCACTTTAAAGTTATTTTCATCGAAATATGAAATGCACATAACATTTATTACGGCAAATGACAGGAAATTTCGCTAGCGATTGATATATCACAATATCACGAAAGCAGGGCTACCAGTGTGAGACCAGACCAATGGACATTTCTCAAAATCCATCGTCCGTAGAGTCACATTGTTTCACACACAAAGTGGTAAGATACTTTTTTTTGTCCTTGTATACACTCAGAAGTTTTCAGTCTACGAGTAATTGTTGAGCATTCACAGAGAGCAAGGGAACTCGCTCCAGGCGTGATCACTATGCACTTCCCTACGAGAAAATAAAACGGGTTTAAGAATGCAAACAGTTGTGGGGATGAGAGGCTAAAAAACGGACAGACAAATTAAGGAAGGGATGCGGTTGCCATGGAAATAGAAATGCATTCAAAGTCCAGCCCGAAATCTTTTCTCCAGTTTTTGATTCGCGGCATTTGCAAGTTTCATGCGTGTTGGTCACCCATAGCTGAATGCCCTCAACCATTCGAACGAATAAGATAAAACCATTCTTTACAGGCTTCAGTTGGATTAGTTTAACATCTGAATGACACAGTTGGTTACATAAATCTTTTGTTATCTACTTAGCTATGTGCATGCACAACCGTTTATAAGAATGAATCTCTCTTTCCCGCGTCGGTGAGGTAAAGCCAGGAAACTGAAGCAGACGAAGAAGACCCATCCACTCATATATACACAAATATACATACAAGCATATATATGCAAAATACATACATATACATACATACATACATATACATCCACCTGCATATACACATATAAATAGGTACATATCCATACTTGCTCGCCTACATCCATTCCTGACGCCACCCCGCCCCACAGGAAACAGTATCGTCACCCCGTGCGTCAGCGAGGTAGCGTTAGGAAACGCGAAAAAAGGCCACAATCGCTAACACTCAGTCTCTAGCTGTCATGTGTAATGCACCGAAACCACGGCTCCCTATCCACATCCAGGCCCCACAGACCTTTCCATGGTTTACCCCAGACGTTTTACATGCCCTGGTTCAGTCTATTGACAGCAAGTCGACCCTGGTATACCACATTGTTCCATTTCACTCTATTCCTAGCATGACTTTCACCCTCCTGCATTTTCTGGCCCCGACCACTCAAAATCCCTTTCGCTCCATGCTTCCACCTCCAATTTGGTCTCCTGCTTCTCCTTGTTCCCTCCACCTCTGAAACATATATCTTCTTTGTCAACCTTT
>JAYMFT010264713.1:0-10716 GCA_038088735.1 Panulirus argus
AAATGGCCACATTCGCTCACACTCAGTCTCTAGCTGTCATGTGTAATGCACTGAAACCACAGCTCCCTCTCCACATCTAGGCCCCACAGACCTTTCCTATTTTGATAGGTCACACTGGTGTATATGAACTAAAATTTGCTTATAAACACGAGAACTTATCGTGTTTCCTTTTCCCTGTGGTATTAGCAACTAAATATATAGATACATAAAGTATAAATGTAAGGAAATGAAATTGTACAATATATAATGCTTGAGTAACTTGGCGAGGACAGACGATACCTCTGTCGGTATGTTCAGGGATATTTGAGTCCTATTAGGCTAAGAAGTGACTTGTGAGTTTACGCAAGACTGTATACAGCAGTCTAAGTGATAAACAGTGGGATTTGTAATGAGGATCACGGGGTTGTCCATATTCTGAAGGAAGATGATGTCTTTGTTACAGGCCAGAGTGAGGAGGGGGACGAGAGATCAGACGCCAAGTGGTATGAGATAAATAGATGTACTTAATAAAATTGAAGTGCATGTTAAAAGCACTTATTAAGGAAGATCGTGTTTTATAAGTAAGAAATTGAAATCTTTGTAAGAATTAAGGAACTGTATATATATATGAGCAACGAGGTCGAGACTAAGTAATGGAACCTTTTATTTTAGGGACAAAGAAAGATCCATCCGCTTACATACACATGCACACATATACATGTATATATACATACATATACATACACATACATATACATATATACACATGTACATATTCATACTTGCTTGCCTTTATCCGTTCCCGGCGCCATAGTAAGTACACTCCTTCAACTTACATGTGCAAATACCATAAAAGTAATTTCCAGTAACAAATAATGATATGCCTAATTTATATAAAGCTTAAACAATATTCTCTAAATATTGCTACACCTACGACAAAGCAATCCAGTCTGTATAGACCGTCACTAATATTAATGTTACTAATTATGAACAAGCCAAGATTTAGACTACTTGTCAGTTCTACACAAGCATATAGGCAAGAATATGGTGAATGTCATCAACTCTGGTTTAGTGATCTGGATTCACAGCTTGATATCTGTCCAGTAACACAACATACACGAGAGGAAGGAGGTAGGTAATGAGGGCATGACTTGAAACAGGAGTTTGTCAAGGAAAATTGAGGATTTCTGGGAAGCATCGCCTCAGATGTGAGGGTCGCATATCTTGCGAGAACGGACATGGCTTTTTCAAGCATGAATTGATGCGAGGAAATAAATATAGCGACGAGTATTGAAAACCAGTCATATATATATATATATTTTTTTTTCTTTATTTTCATATTCTGATGCCAGATTACAAGCTGTTGTCTGCTTAGAGAATCTCACGAATGGATCAGAAAACACTGGCAGTTCTCTGAATGTATATAGAGAGAAATACTGAAATCTGTAAATACGAGTGATAATAGTAATGGAATTTGCTCAGTATCTATTACAAAACTCGGACTTAGTTGTATCAGTTGCCCTGGAAAGCGAGCCACATTTCCGCGTATCATCATATCATCCGCAGGCAATTAGTCAAGTCTCGAGAGTGAGGGCGTGGAGGAGAATAACTGTCTTGAATAACTTACTTACTTCCTGGGTCTTGAGCTACAGACGTCCAGCCGGATGCCACATGGACCCCGAAGAAGCTAGGTTCTCACCCTTCTTCCCGGACGTGAGACTCACAAGCCCAGGTTGTCATGTACCTCGAGAGATATGCTTGACTCTTTAAGGTATTAGTGCATATCTGTTTTGACAGATTGTTATGGTAATTATATTCCTTATGGCTGCCATGAATTCTAGGATTTATGTTTTTCATGGTAGCCGACATGGCGCAGTCCATTCCTAGTCATCTTGGACGAGAGGAAAACTGAAGAATACGAGGAAATGTAGAAATGGTTTGGACACATGGAGAGAATGAATTGAGGCGAGGTTGACAGAGTGGATATGTGTGTCGGAAGTGGAGGGGAACAGGAGAAGAGTTTACCAAATTGAAAATGGAAGGATGGAGTGATAAAAGATATTGAGTGATCTGGGTGTTCAACGTGTAGGAGGGTGAGAGGAGTGCCTGGGATAGACTAAATTGGAGAGATGTGGTATACAGGGGGCGACGATGTTCCGTCAGTGGATTGAACGATCCTCATTTATGTTTTGGAGTGTGTTTGTGTGTGTGTGTGTGTGTGTGTTCTTTGTCCCTTTTATACACATAATTGTTATGTTTGTTATTGGGTACCAGCGTCTCACAATTTTTTCTAAATTTTCTGCCAATGCGAATTTCATTTGAAACTAAGAAGTTTCTAAATTGCCTGTAACATTCATTTCTACCAAACACTAATTTCGTGACATTATTCAACAATATCACTGAGCTGTTCTGAGAACATTTATGAATATCAAATAAGCACAATTACGAATTCATGTTCCATTAAACAGATTCCTTGATGATCAAAAACTCTGGGAGTCTTTTGGGGAAAAAAAAAAAAAAAAATTTATTGCTCTCGTTTCTAGCCATAATCATTTTTGTCCATCAGAGGGAATAACTAATGACTCTTAATTACACACAGCGTTTGAGGGGGAAAACACATCGCCATACATGGGCACGATGGCTGGACCGTTTTACATCACGAGGAATAAGTAAACACCCGTTTAAAATCAGAGCGTTTCTTACACGCGATCTATCTATAGCCTCATCACCATAGGAGACACTCGTGATAGCACAGGCACCTTTACAGTGCAATATGATACATACGAGACGTCCGTATGTCTTAAGGGAATACCATGTATGATATTCTCAATATCTGTTGCTAATATATGTGTGTGTGTGTGAAGGTGATATCTAGTAATGTTGGTGTGCATCAGTCCATTTCATCTCAGTTTGCTCATTGACAAGCTGATATTTGTGAGGACCCTACTCATTATTCTTTTTAAGTTACCTCATTCTCCTCCTATCAGGGAAGCCCTTCATTCCATAGCTCCCTTCATGTTTCATATACACCGGACGCTTTACGTATGACTAGTGTGGGCTCGACATTCTCAAACGGTGATCACCTGAGTGGAGTCCGTCATGCCATATTTACGTCGTAAATTTCCCTCATTCGCCATCCACACATCCGCCGACCACACGCTCCTCAACAGTGTGTGTGTGGGGGGGGGGCCCACACATTCACCAGCAACGCACATTCGTCAGCCACGAAATTCGCCGACGACACATTCACCGACTACGCCCATTCCGTAACATCCTGCCATACATACACCTTGTGTCAATGTGAGGTAAATCCCAACACTATCCTTGTCACACACCTAGGATGTCCTTAACAAAAGCCAGTGTTGTACATCTCCTCTCTCTCTCTCCCCTCATACTTTACTCATTCCTCGCCACTTTTCCACACCAGTGTTGAAGCGTCATTGTCGTACGCCGAGTACACTCCTGTCTTCCACTGAAACCGCTGTCTGCCTCCCTCAACACCCTAGTTTTCTCAGCTGTCACACTATCACCCTACCACACACTCGCCCTTTCACCCTAGCATACTATTTTCCACCCTTTGATATAACCGTCATACCATAAAACCAGACTCATCCTACCGTATAGATGTCACCCCAATACACTTACGTCCAGTCGTAACCTTCATTCACTCGTGTTAACACACTGCATTTCAAAATCAATTTCGCGGTAGATTACGGAAGCTCAGAGAAGTTAGGAACTCTCCCAACCCTGCAGGAGGATTACCATGCGTAAAAGTAGTTAGGGACGCTGATAGACTATCATTACACGCGCAGCGCGCGACGGAGAGTTCGTTATATAACTCGTGGAACAGGCCATAGAAAGCCTTGTCTTTACGTTATATAACTCGTGGAACAGGCCATAGAAAGCCTTGCCTTTTACATTCATATCACTATGAGATAAAACGTCAACGTTAGAACTTTATATGTTGATCGACTGTCTGTCTAAAGAGCAATGAGTGTATTTCCTTAAAAAAAGATTCCTTTTGGGTCTGTGAAACCAAAAGACGTGATGTGGATTAAAGATTTGGATTCATGAGGAGGATTTATCAGTAGCGATTTAAGGGATTAGTATGGAGCAGAAGAAACACCTCCAATCTTGAGACGCTTATGTTGGAGGGTTTCGAACACCATTCACATCATAGGATTTGATGTCGCTCATAGTGGCCACCACGAGTGGAGGCCCCCCCACACAAACCCCTTTCCTCAAACTACAGAGGATGGGTGAAGGATGTATATCAAGGGATTGGTAGAATCCCTCATCCTGATGTAGTGGAGACCAGGGAATGGGATGAGGAAAGGAGTGAGAATCGAACCTGTCTGTCTCCTCCATCTCATTACGCTCAGGCGAAGATTCAAGGGAGGATAAGCTTGTGGGGAAATGCTCAGTTCTCTCCCCCAAGGAATAGAGGTTCGAACCCGTAACACGTGCCTGGAGTGCCAGCCAGCAGGGGGACGGGTGTGGAATGGGTGAGACAACCTCCCCCTCCCGTGGGGGTGTGAGGACGAACGCGGTATAGAGAAGATGCAGAGCCATGGGAGTGAGAGAAGAGAGAGAGGGAGAGAGAGAAAGAGAGGAGTTGGCTCTTCCCTAAAAACCACACACGCACGCCGTGACTCACGCACGGGGTCAGTTCGGGTTCGATTTCCTGGGCGAGGCAGTTTCCCCCATAGACAAATCCTGGCTGTTCCATCCTCCCCTCGGGGGCTAGTCAGTTATGTGTGTGTGTGTGTGTGTGTGTGCATAAGAATCGAGATTCATATACAAGTTTAAAACTCGGAACAAAACGTGGGGGAAACTCCCACTCTGTAACACACGAATAGCAACCACGCACACATATACTGTCCTGAGACTGCGTTACAGAGAGATCCGACTATTATGAGTGCGTATATCCAATCCTTCCCTCGGTAGGATACGAACGAGACTCGGTATAGGAGAGGATAACCTCACTCCGGCTCGCCCTGAGAATTCTGAGACGAGGAAAAGGACTTGGGATAGTGAAGTCTTGTTCTTAATGGGTGTAGATGGGGAGGGATGATGAATAAGAGGCTGGACAGTCATATGGTAAAGAGGTGACGCAGAAGTCTTAATGTAAAGTGTGGAAAAAATATGTGTAGTGTAGTTTTATAAGTGTGTGGGAGGCTTGTGCGTCGTAATGGACGACTTGTGTTTCCCTCGGGGCTTCTGAGCCTCCGAGGGAAGAAGGCTGTGAGATGCCGTCCACAACTCGAATCTATTTTGTAGTCTGTGTCTCTGATGTCCTTCATTTTCTGCTCTATTCTTTTACGCTGCTTTTCCTGGACGTCTAAAGTTATGCCTGCACTCACAAGTACCTGATATTCCACACTGTAAAGGCCCACAGGAAAACCTAATGAAGAAAAACGCAAACAGAACGCAATGAATACTTAAGAAAGGAAGAGAATATGAAGAAATGAGTGCATTCTGACAAGGGAATCAATAGCTGAAGGAGAGAAACCCGCAGACAACATCACGTCTCTAAGAATCGGTGATGATTAGAAAGATTATGGCCAAGGCATGGCGTGCGGATTCAGGAACTCGTAGAAACCTGCCCGGGAAATCACCTGAATTAATACGATGATTCAGGCAAAGAAAGAAAAGTCGTTTTGATAGGCTGAGAGAGAAGTGCAGGACTGTAGATTTTTATATAGTTCTAAATATGACTTGGGGAAACATTTGCAAGTAGAAAAAATAATATAACCACCGTAAAAGTAATCTTTATAAAGTTATGAAGAACTCTAAAGTGAAATTGAAAAGCTTTTTGAACACATCAAAACGAACTGAGTTCATTTCACGGTAACTGAGTCATCGTTTCATTCCAAAAACAGCGTGAAGGAAGAGAGGAATCCCAATTCTGTTTCAGTAAATTGGTTACTGACTCGGAGGGTTTATTTAGCACTCTTAACTTTATGCGGTGGCCCCGCTTCAGTACCATCACTAAGCGGTAGCCCGCTTCAGAAAGAGATTTTCCTCGGAAGCCAGCATCAGTGACTGCTTTGCTTCGTAGCCCGCTTAAGCACCAATATTTCGTGATAGTCCGCTTAAGTGCCAATTTTAAGTGGTAGCCCGCTTCAGTACCAATTCTAAGTGGTATCCCGCTTCAGCACCAACTTTGCAAGGAAGCCCACATTAGTTTCAGCTTTACGTGGTAGTCCGCTTAAGGACCAACTTTAAGCGGTAGCCCTCTTTGCTATAAAGTTCACGCGGTAGTCCACTATAGTCATAATCTTGCGTGATAGCCCATCTAAGCATCAACTTCGCTTGAATCTGTATCATAGATTTTCTTTTCTGGCCCTGGTGTTAACTTCATTCACAAATCGCTTCATATATGGACAATTTTACTCATACAATATAATCAGTGAATAAAAAAAAAAAAAGAAATCCAATTACTTTCAGATTTTTTTTTTCTCTTTTACCACAGTCAAAATTACCAGAGGTCAGTGAACGATCCCAGGCTGGGCAGTTATTCGCATATTCATTCATTTATTCATTGTCTCACCAGTTTGAGTGACTGACGCTTTGCGAATAACTTTATATATATACGCTCTGATTTGCACAAGTTTCGCTTTAAGCCTTATACTGCAATTGGCTTTGTATCGTTAGAGGTGGACTGTTCGCCTTATACTGGATGTCAACTGTACGCCTTACACTGGAGGTCAGTTACACGCCTTATACTGGCGGGAAACTGCTAGCCTTATATTGGGGGTCGATTTCTAGCCTTATACTCATGCTAAATCGCTCGCCCGATACTGGAACTCGACTTCACTCTTTACTGTCGAGGTCGATCGCTCGCCAGATGCTAGAGGTCGATCGTTCGCTTCATACTGGGGGTCGACTGCCAATATATACAAAATCCTGAGGTAGAAAATCCTGATTTAGGTCCTGGGTACTCTAACAGGTCTCTTTCTGTTGACCCACAACGCGAAAAATCCTACGCCACACCAGGAGAGCACGTACTGTCGTCTTGAAAGTTAAGCTTGCTTAGCAGTTCCTGCACAGTACTGGAGGAACCCCTCTTGTTGTAAAGCCACAAGGTGAAAACCTGTGCTATTAACGTGAAACCAAAGCCAAATACTCCACCTGAGCCAAGCTGGGCAGTTGATATTGAAATCTGCCTGTTAGAAGAACGTCTATAAGGCGTAGCTACTTTAACACCACAAGTACCATGAGAAGAACCATTAAAGAATACGGAGAGTGAAGAGCTGATTTGTAAAGCACCAGAGAAGAGCCTGTACAAGCGTGCGAGCAGCGACCGAAGAATCTATTATCCGTATGATTACTAGTCCCAACAACTCAAATCAAGAAGATGCACTGTCACTGCTATTATGTGTGCTTGAAAAGTCTCACTGCCAAAACCTTAGTCAATCAGCAGTGACTCTTTTCATCACTTTTCTCACCAGCAGAGTGTCACGGCACTGCGCCAGGACAGTGAACACATTAAGAGACAATATCGTCACCAAGACGGACTGTCGCGCCTCTCTCTCTCTCTCTCTCTCTCTCTCTCTCTCTCTCTCTCTCTTACTCTTCTCTCTCTCTCTCTCACAAGAAGACATCTTGGTACTTCACCAGCACCAGTGATCACATGAAGAGTCTCTCACGTCATCAGGGACGCTTGTCGGGTCTGACGACAGCAGCAGGCATTACGACACTTGACCACAGTCATTGGCTACATGAGACACAGTGGCGTCGTAAGGTCGGCTGGTCATCTAAGTAAGAAAAAAGAACCATCCAAACCTCTGAGTCGTTAGGCTATCCATATCTCTTGGAAATACACTTCTGCTCCTGCTCCTTCCTATGGAGAGCCAGAGTACAAAATAATGTTCCTCGTGCCGATGTCAGCTTCGTACACCTGCATCATGAGATATCTATCCTTGGATTGTTGTCTGCTGGTAACCAAACCATCCACATTACGTTTGCGTCGTTGGACGCACGAACACAGAAGCCCTCATCCAGGCGGTACGGGAGTGAACGGGACCCCTTCAGCCACACGGGTGTCGATGGGTAGAGCCGAAACTTGAAAGGATGGAAGCGAACTGTATCGTCTCACGAATATTGTGTCGTTAATAGCGAAAGGAAAAAATAAGAAAATCTTCGTCCGCGCTGTAAGGAAGAAATTATCTTACGAGCAGCAGATGGTAAAGAAAACGGACACGATATCAACATATAATGCCAAAGACGATAGGAACGAATCTCACTTGGCTCCTGTCATTCAAATTCACTCTAACGGGCCAATTTGGCGAGACCTCATCACCAAATGACCTTGTTTAGCAAGCTAATAACAAGTTATGACCGCATTCTGCGCCAGGAAATGAACCCGCAGAGACCATAGTTTTTTTTTTAGAGATGTCAGCAGAATTATTCTGATTTTCCCAAATAACTAATTTTCTCCGTGGATGTAATCTCCATTTCTTGCACACCAGGACAACACAGTGGTGATAAGAATCTATGTAAAACCAAGCGCGTTCGGTGGATGTGTGCTGTTGTACGATATCATCATATCCCGCGTGGAGGTATAGATGGATGAATTGATCAGCAGTGGATGATAGATAACACCCTTGATCGAGATCGCTCTGTTGATATCCATAAATCCATCGTCATGACAACCAACAAATGGAAATATCAAATTCCCAAAAAGTTGAACAAGAAGTGGGGTCGTCTCCTCATACGAGACTGAGGACAACAAGGGCTAGTCGTACATGAAGGGGAAGAAAATAGTTTAGTTTGGTTCCTCACTTCCACCAGGAAGGTGAACTACCAATACCGTCGAGTTTACCGCTCGTGCATTTCGTTCCCCAAGCGTTGTTTAGCGTCGCTCACTTTCCACGAATCCCGGACAGGCGAGCGAACGAACACTTGCCGTGTTTGTCTTCATATGTTCAGCTTTCCGTGTGTATACACACAGACTTACGATTCGGTACGGGAGCTAACTACCGAAAACTTTTGGGGGGAAAAGGAAAAGATACTGGCCCGTAAACTCCCTTAAGCGTGTTTATATAAGAGTTTAACAATGACAGTAATGCATATTAGTGTTCTGCTATGGAGCCATTATAGAGATCTTTTGTTGGCGTTCATGATCAAGCATACGCTCACTGGATCTCGATAATCAATGATTAAACCTTGTCAGACATAAATGCACTTCATGGTACTCTTGACTCTTATTTTACTGGGTCAGGGCAAAGAGTAGGCGATTATGCCGACGTGTCGTATCGTCTTTACTCAAGGAATCACATATGATTTGGATCAATTGTCGGGATATCATCTTCAAAAAACCGGTAGTCGTTCTCCAGGGTCGTATTATCGTGTTTAGAGGTCGTACTCTCATGTTCAGGGGATGTGCCGTCGTGTTTGGGGGTCGTACCGTCGTGTTCGGAGTCTTTACCGTTGTGCTCAAGAGTCTATGACTACCTGTGGTCGTGAGTGTATATGGGAAGTTTTCGTTCTGGTAAAGAAAACATTACATTCTTAACTTTTTGTCGGGGTCGGATTTAAACCAAAGAGAAACCTTCTCATTCGCACTTAAGATCATATTCTAATTGAATTTTCTCAACCATATTTTGAATGTGATGGACATCACTCACCCTCTGTTGCAGATTAAGACCTTCTGCAATAACCAGCAACTTATCAATCATACGTAATTCGAGCGCACATAGCAGTGCTACCGATAGGACCATGGCTTAGGAATTAACTTGAACACTTGCTAAAAGTTGTTCAAAGTTTGCTTCTCTTTCAATCTGTGGTTAGGACCTGACTTCGAAGGCGTTAAGAATGACCCCAATCTGTCAACAGGCGTTAACCCCCAAATAACCAACCAACTAACCAACCAACCAAAACGACCAGCTCCCTCTAGTGACTCTTATGGTAGATGAAGTGATGGCTACTTTCTAAACCGTCTTTGGCCTCAGAAAGATCAGAAATCTCCAGACTCCAGTGCAAACTGTCACGCACCCTGAGCTCAAGTTTGTAATGTCTGTAAGAAAGTTTGACAGTTTTATAAGAAAGTTTATAAATCTGAGAGAGAAACAATATAGTCATGTACTCTCACTTTTTGTCAAACTGTTGAGTTGCTTCAACCTAAACTGTTCACGACAAGAACAGTCTAGACACACAACAAACGCACTGTAACAGTAGCTTATTCCAAACTGTAGTTCAGCCTCATGTGGGTCAGTTTGCCGAAGGATTCTGATTCAGTTGAAAGAAGGAAAGTGAGGATAAGAACGAAAACAAATGATACTGTTGGACTTTTACAGCAAGAAAAAGATTAAGAATTGATCATTATTCTTCACAAGTGATCAGGTACGTATGGAAGGAGCAAGCATTACCCATGAATTTTAAATTCCTCAAACACGCATACAGAGAGAGAGAGAGAGAGAGAGAGAGAGAAAGTGGGAGCGGGAGAAAGCGTAGGCGAAATTATGCAGAATACGAACACAAACTCCGGTTCCTGCAAATGAATTGGGATGAGCGAGAAGTTATGTACATGCAAGTAGGAGCCATCCACTGTGAACAGCTAGCTCTGTCTGGGACCCCGAAGCCTGATACACAAAACCAACTTGGATTCGGCGAGGACCAAACACGGGAGCACAGGCGAGCAAGGCAGATAGTTACCTTCACTTTATGTAGAGCACAAAGAACTAACAGAGAAGGTTCAGAGGAGGGAAGCAAAGGCGGTACTAAAATAGAGTG
>JAYMFT010264724.1:0-10716 GCA_038088735.1 Panulirus argus
GGGGAGGGAGGATTGGGGTTCTTAGGAAAAATTCGTGGGGATGTGGATAAATGCTGGGAAGAAGTTTCTCACGAGGCACTGGGAAATATTCTGAAGAGGCACGAGGGAGATAGTGTGCAAAAGGTAATGGAACGAGTTTTGAAGAGATTAGGAGAGAGATCTGAATGCATAGTGGGAAGGATTCTGGCAAGACGCAAGGTAAAGGTCCTGGAGATTAGGCTGGAAGAGGCTCTGGAGGAGTGGCAGAGAAGGGTTCTTGAGAAGCAATGGATGCTGGAAACATATCAGGTGAGTCTTCTTGAAGTAATGGGGAAAAGTTCTGGAGAGGCGTCCCTTAGGGGTTTTGGAGAGATAATGGGGAGGGTTCTGATGAGATACTGGGGAGTGGGTAAGTGAAATACAGTAGGAGATTTCTGGAGAGATAATGGGTAAGGCCCTAAAATACCGGAAAGGGCTCTGGGGAAGACTAAGAGCTCTGGAAAGGGACTCGGAAGTGGTGTGCGAAAAGCTCTGGAAAGGTACTGGAAATGGTGCGTGTAGAGGTCTTGGAGGGGACTTGGACACGTACTGGGAGGACTTTTGGAGGCAATTGGTTGGGGGTTCTGTCGTACAAGAAGGGTTCGTGGAGAGATGTTCGAAAGGGTTCTTTTAAAGCAATTGGGACGGGTTCTATAAACGCACGTGGGAGAGATTCGGCAGGAGTATTGAGGGACTCAATTCTGATTTATATTCCTAAAGAGATGTTCCTTTGGAGGTCAAGTGTCGCTCCGTAAAGCCAGAAGGCGATGAGGGTAAACGCGTATCGAGCGACGTGGAATATCATTGTTGATTATATGTCCGTGTGACTGACACACACACACACACGGGCTCTCTCTGTCCCGCTACGGTCTGTCACGAGTTTTCGCCGTTCAGATCTTTC
Source organism: Panulirus argus (assembly GCA_038088735.1). NCBI lineage: Eukaryota > Metazoa > Arthropoda > Malacostraca > Decapoda > Palinuridae > Panulirus > Panulirus argus. The sequence continues at coordinate 920 of JAYMFT010264724.1, forward strand.
AACCGTAATTAGATGATGATGATGTAAAAACAGAATTCCTAAATATCTCTTTCCTTTCAATCGGATTTTAAACGTGTAACTTCTGTTCTGATGTGGACGGTAGAACACACACATACACACACACACACATCGAGGCCTTCGACTGATTTCTACAATCGGAAGGCAAACGTGTAAAGACGGCAGAATGGATTGGGAAAGTCAGCGATTGATGACCAAAGTCAGCCAGCGATTGATGACCAAAGCCAGCGATTGATGACGAAAGTCAGCGACTGATGACCAAAGTCGGCGATTGATGACCAAAGTCAGCGATTGATGACCAAAGTCAGCGACTGATGACCAAAGTCAGCGACTGATGACCAAAGTCAGCGATTGATGACCAAAGTCAGCGACTGATGACCAAAGTCAGCCAGCGATTGATGACCAACGTCAGCCGCTGATGACTGAAGTCAGCGATTGATGACCAACGTCAGCTATTGTCCTGTACAGGATTCTCAGCGAGGCTCCACCTTCACAAGGCTGGAGTGCAGCCTGAGGGTGCACAAACACACACACACACACACACACACTCGGCACAGGAGGTCAGGTCTCGCTGGGTCAGCAGTCGTGGGAGTGGGAGGGGGTCGAGGTCAGGCTTGATGGGTCAACAAGTGTAGGGGGGGGGTGTAGGGTCCCTTCAGGTCTCGGTGGCTAGGGAGATGAGGCAAGGAAGGTCGTTTGAAAGTAAGGAGGGAGGTTACAGTCAGGATGGCTACCTGCATCAGAGATGAGAATAGCTGTACTCTATTCTGATAATTATCTATAATTATGATAATAATAATGATAATAATAATAGTAATACTGCTACGACTTACTACTACTACTAATAGTAATAATAATAATAATTATAATAACAGTGATATTAATAATAATAGTGATATTGAAAATAATAATAATAATAATAATAATAATAATAATAATAATAATAATAATAATAATAATAATAACAAAAACAATAATAATAATAATAATAATAATAATAATAATAATAATAATAATAATAATAATAATTTATCTAATCAATTTGTAATACATAATACAAAATGAAACTCTTTGTGGATCCAGAGACATGTAATACACATTCAGTCTCATACACAAGGGTAAAGAAAATAATAAAGTAAAAGTAAGGAGCTAAAAGTATACATATACATTAAAAGACAAGAGATTTGGTTCAGTGTCATTATCATGTACACACACACCAACATCAGTACTGTCACAAACAATCAAAAATTATCTTTTTGAGTTTACATGATTGTGGAATTTAGTACTTCCTGGTACAAATGAATTCTTTTATCTGTATTTTTTTTTTTTAATGGAAAACACAATCTTTTGCCTGATCTTAAAAGCACATTTATCATTCAGAGGATGGTTATAATCACTCATAATTCTATCAGTTAAATCTAAAACATATTTGAATATAATTCATCAAGTGCAGTTACATTAGCACCCAGTTTACTAGCTATTTCTGCAATTTTCCTAAGTTTATTCTTGTATTTTTACACTCATACATCCATGATATGATGCTAAACAGAGGCAACAAAGTGTTGACTCTACGACTGACTTATAGAACAGAGAAAGAATAGTCCTATCAACTTTTAGGTTTAAAAAAAATAAAATCTTAAAAAGTGAATTTTTGCATTCATTTTACATGAACCTTTATAGTGTTAACATCACCATTCAGACTTCCATCCATAATCAAACCCAAGTATATATATACGCGCACATAATCTACTTGCTCTCCTTTGGTAATAAGTTGTTCAACGCACTTTTCCTTCTTGCGAAAGTCAGTCACCATTTCTTTGGTCTTTTCGATATTCAGATTCGAGTCATTTTCATCACACCACTGAACCAAGTCATTAACTTAAGCCCGACATTCACGTTCATATTCATCCTTAATTTTTCCAATAATCACCGTGTCATCAGCGTATCTGATAACAAAACACGTTCCGTAGCTACTAGTGCAATCATTTGTATACAAAGTAAATAACAAAGGCGATAAAAAACAGCCCTGTGGAGCACCAGTGTTTGAAGATATGGTATGAAATTTAACATTTCTACATTTCACAAATTGTGGTCTATTTGTATGGTAACTATATATCTATGATGGGATTATATTCTCTTGCGAACATGGCTTCGGTTATCTGTGGTCATACAGGGTCGTGGCAATGTTTTATTACTAACGTATGTTGCACACTTCACCCGCAGACTCAAGCACTGCTTGCCTAGAATCCTTCCACTCCTCTGATTTCATTCCCGTACACCCTACGCCACTTAGACTCCCTTGGTCTCTGTACATACACGTCACCTAAGGTTGCCACCAATTTTCACACTCGCCTCCAAGAAGTCATCAGACATTTCACCTGGTACCGTTCTGAGCACGTTCACACCTAACGATCTCTCCTTTGCACACCCGTCTACTTCTGAGCACGTCCACACCTAACACTCTCTCCTTTGAGCTCCCGTCAATTAGCACATAATCAATAACCGTCTGTTAACAGCCAATCCTACTTATCTGAGCAGACTTTTCTTGTACCATATATTCCCGATCAACGTTTCTCTTTCAGCAAACAACGCGACAGCCCGAGGTTCCGCCAGGTACCACTGTATCGACCTAATCCATGGGCAGTGCGACCAGCTAGGTTGGCTGTGAGCCAGAGGTCTTGTCCGGGACACGAACTGACACACACACACACACACACTCATGGGGACCCAGCGAATTAAAAAATAAAGAGATAAAAAAGACTTCTCGTACGAAACAAATAGGAAATTACACTCAGTCAATATGAAAAGCAGTGCCAGTCATAATGGACGACCTCAGTATCATTATTAGTCATAACTTCGACGTCATCATTATCCATAACCCAGACGCCATCATCGTCCTTAACCACAACAATCATTATTACCTACAACTAAACCGCTGTCATTCCTCTACAACATAACAGTTACATTTATCTATTCCTCATCAACATCATTATTCTTCACAACCACAGCAAAATGAAGTAAAACCACAGCTTTGCTCTCCACAACCACAGCATAATGAACCATCGCCACAGCTCTGCTCTTCATAACCACAGATCATAATGTACCAACACCACACTTTGTTCCACACAACCACGGCATAATGAACCGTTACCACAGCTTTGTTCTTCACAGCAACAGCATAAAGTACCATCATCACCACAGCTTTGTTCTACACAGCCGCAGGGGGCTGGATCGCTGGGGCGCTTCCCTCTCTGCTGTGATTGTCTTTGTCCGCATTCCTCCCACAGGTGCGGACGTCCGCTGCCGGGTATGGCGTGCGAAAGTGTGTGTGTGTGTGTGTGTGTGTGTGTAATGAGACGAAGTTTCACATTCGTGGGTGACCCAACTCTCAATCTCTCACTTCTGTTGTACACCTGGGTACATCTTTCAGCAGAACCTTTTGCCTTTTACGCCCTCTGTGCTTAGCTTGATGTGTGTGTGCGTGAGTGTGTGTAACTATTTTATTACTTTAGAAGTATTTCTCACACCTTTCCCCACCCTTGCTGAATTTCTTGTCGTTGCACGACACAAACACGCCCGTGGGTGAACGGTTCCACTCATGATGGAAGAATCGACCAGGGCCTTTTATCACTCGAAGTTTCAAGGTCTGCTTTTGGCCTTCATTCTCCTAATGCACCTCAGACGAAGGTTACATTCCTCTCCTTCAGCTTAGCTTGCCTCAAACCAAGCACGTGTTTTCTTCTTTGCTCGGGTTTCGTCTTTGGACTCCAGCAGCTCCGTATGCCACTGTGAAATCAAACTGATGAGGCACAATCCAGTTGGGCAGAACATAATGTGTCTATGATCTTTTAAAAACTGTCTACACACTTTGAGGTAATGTGTCACTGTCAATATATAAACAGCCTCTTTCATTGCTCTCCCGATAGTGAATTTGTGGCGACAGATTGGGCAGTGTTTCGACCCTCCAAGTCCTTTTCATGGGCACTTTCTTATAACAAATTTCCATCAGTTGATACTGAAAGTCTCTGTCTCCTTTTCACTATGTCTCATCTGCACTGTAAATTTTGGGTTGAATTTCATTGGGAAAGGCATCTGGTCACTGCTGAAGCGTGTCCACAACTCTTTCTAGACAGCTTGCATCCTTAATTGCTCCAGCGGTAATTACGAAGAAATATCCTGGTAAGAGTCGGTTCCCATCTCGTTAACACAGCTCAGGCATTACAACGGTTCCAGACCCGAGCTCTTGAGACATTTACTAAGTCTGGAAATACATATCCTTGTCGCGCGTCCTCCGTCTATTTCCTGTGAAGTAATCATGTATCAGTCTGAGACACTTCCTGTTAGACTTTGCCTCCAACTTGTTATCTTTTCTCACGTGGGGAATGGCGTCAAGTACATCGCGGCAATTTGTAAACATTCAGTTCACCCATCCATCGTTAGTGCAATGGGTTGGCGATCATTACACTTGGCAAACGACCGTTCTCTCATTGAATATAACCTGCAATAAATATTCGTCAGACGCATTCCCTTTGCTACTGACCTCCTTGCTATCTCCTCCCAGGGTAATTTCTCCTTATTTAATCACTTAGTAATTACCTTTTGCAGGATTCTGTAGACCAAACCTGTGGTTCACCGATTCTTTCCTTATTCTTTCTTAGATACGAGTCAAACTTCTTCCCTCCCATCCTCTCTCTCTCTCTCCGTATCGAGTCTCCCGACGCGGCGTTCCAGGGCGACGCATCAAGCGGTCCGTCGAGTGCTCCTGCACGCTCCTTAGACACGGAAGGGGGAGAGATAGCGTCGGGGGTTATACTCCTCGTGGATGGTCTGGGTCCTGGAGCCATTGTCTCCACTCCGTCCCATCATCATAGCCCGGGGGGGGACGACGCCTCCTCAGCGCTGAATACATTTTGAGACTTAGAAATCAGTCCGTCTTCGTCTATGTCAGGAACCTCTCTCCTCCGAGCCTCACTCGTTTAATTGCTTTTTCATTAATTTGACGAGCTGTTCCGAGGAAACTTAAGAGTTTGGGATTGTCAATAATCACTTACAATGTCTGTTCTCACAGTTCTTTTGTTCAGCTGTTCTCATTTCTTGTTCTCATCTACCTATCAGGTGTTGCACGACTGGTGTGGTGTTTACAACCATACTTCTACCAGTGTAGGCCTATATGGCTGCTCTCGAGTGGAGCACACTCACTCTGGCTCCTTCACTTCAACACCCAGCTACTGACACGCTCATTGTAAGCCTCACAGGATCCCTCCAGGCGGTGTTCCGTACTGCCAGTGATGAATTCCGGCCTCTCATTTATATTTCAAACGTTGCTTGGTTCCTCACAATTCATTTCCCTTTTCATCTCCTGTACACATTCGGATTCCTCGCAGTTTCATCGTAGTCTGCGATTTCTCTTTGTGTGTTGCGGGGAGAGAGTTTTGCACTCGTGTTACCCCGTCTCTCGACCTTGTATATATACATACTGTGTCTTTACTCTTATATGTATATACACATATACACATACCAGCGTCAGCCAGGTATCCATTCATCGACTGTCTCCGAGGGGAGGATGAAGACTTGGGTTGGGTGTGGGTCGACTGCCGAGCCCAGAATTCGAACCCATGCTAGTTCGACCCGGGCGGGCCCGTGCTGTCCCATGGTAGTGTGTGTGTGTGTGTGTGTGTGTGTGTGTGTGATTATCTATTTATACTATACTGGGAGTGAGTTCTACACTCGTGGGGCCCATAAATATCATTGTCATTACCAGAATCATTAACATGAATGGGAATAATTATGGTCGTTGTGGTTTTCATCGTGAATCTTGAGACTGAGTTTGATGAGTCTTGTGGCGAGTTTCATGATGAAAACTTTAATAATGGCACCCGTGGTTGAGCCCAGGAATGAGTCTTGTGAGGCAGATGATGAGTCTTGTTCAGGATGATGATGAGTCTAGTAGTTTGACGATGAGTCCATGTGCATGAGGACGGTGTAAGGTCTTGTTGGTGACTGATGATGAGTCTTGTGGTTGAATGAGATCATGAGTTGTGAGGTGATGAGTCTGATGATAAGAGGCAGAGTCTAATACTGGGTCTGACATGAGTCTTGTGAATGAGTATGATGAGTTTATATAAGGCTGAATGGCGATGAGCTGAATGGCTGTCTGATGAATCTCGTGGTTGAGTCTGATGATGAGTCTTGTCTCTCGCTCTCTTTCTCTCTCTCTCTCTCTCTCACAATATCTTTCTCCCTCCCTCGCTCTTTTATTTCTAATCTTTCCATCTCTCTTGGTCACACTCCGTCCCTTGTTCATTGTCTTTCTGCTTCCTCAATCCTTCTCTCTCTCTCTCTCTCTAATCACCCCTTCTCCCTTATTCTGTGAGTGAGGCTTTCCTAAGCGTAATTTTGTTCGGGTAAGCTCGTCTGAGAGGGCGGTCTGTGTGAGAGGGAGGTCTGTGTGAGAGGGAGGTCTGTGTAAGATAGAGGTCTGGCTGAGCGTGGGGTCTGGCCAACTAGAGGGGCTTATCCAGGTGTGAGGTCTTTGTAAGGATGGGGTCTTCACCTGCGTGAGGTCTGTGTCAGGGTGAGGTCTCCATCCAACTGTGAGAGGTCCGTCCAAGGTCTTTGGTTTCCCAGACTCAGTCCCTTCCAATGGACCGACCCTCAGCTTTTGTCAGGTTCCCGTGGGCGCCACGCCGGGCTGCGTGTCCCGCCCCGCGACTTTTCCCCGAGGATGTTCTGCATGATCGGTGGAGCGGCTCCTCCTCGACGGCTCACAGCAGCGCCACCATCCCCTCCTCAAATCCCCGCAGCCCATGGCAACGCCACCTCCCACACTAGCGGCCCCCAAACTTAAAATGACGGAGCGCGTCTCTCTCTCTCTCCCAGAGAGGCTCTCCTTATGCCCTTCACAATGAATAATCTGCGCACAGCGTAAAGGAAATTAAGACAATGTTCTCACCTGTTTCATTACACCGAAGTCAACCAACCCTCCACATCGTTCGTCTTGCGTTTAATGTGTTTGTCATTCATCTAAATGAAGTTTAATGAATGAATGACAGTCTGTGATGTTATTACATAACAAGATATCTTGAAAAAAATGCCTGTGAGGAGTGAATGACTGTGAGCATAAAAGAGGACTTTGGGAGGTAGGACACAGTCCAGCTAAGATATCGTGTCTTCAACTACTTAGCCTCTATATCGTTCTGTGTGTGTGTGTGTGTGTGTGCGCGCGTGTGTGTGTGCGCGTGTATGTGTGCAGATATTAACGTATGCTTACGTATAAAAGGCCTCATCGTAAATGATTGGTTTAGTCTGATTGGTTGGTTGGGCTTCAGGTAATCAATCAACTGCCAGGGTAATTAAGGCCGTCGACGTCAAGCTACCACATCCACCAACCGAAATATCTTTTTAACACCTTCTTCACATGTTATAGATAATTCCAAGCTCACACATACACTCTTAGCATCCATGTAGGCCTATGTGGTATTATCAGTATGTTGCCTGCATGTCCGTGGGGTGTCCCTGTGATCAATCACACGGGTCTGCTGTGATGGCCAAGAGAGTGGCGTACAAGCCATAACCCCGAGGGTGGGTCTGCAGGTGAGGCGTCTGGCCACACACACACTCCCGCTCCGGTCTCCCATCATTTCCGACTCGCCCTCCCTCCCATCTCCGAGCTCGTCGGTTATTTCCTACGTATTCTAATAGTCACGCTTGCTCATTTCCTTGGCCTTATCTCACTCTTTCAGCGTTCCCTTTCTCTTTGCTTGCTCAGTTTCATTTTTTAATTGCTCTTCCTTTCCTAACCTGCTCCGTCTTCCTCTCTCTTCATCACTTTATTCCCGTCCTTAACCGAAATCTTTCCTTAAACATTATCCCATTTCAGTCTCCCTTGAAAGGCGATCCAGCCATGGACCACAACACATTTCCCATCCCTTCTTATTACCATGGCCGCCCCATCACTCCCCTCGCGGCTGTTCATGGCATCACTTCATCTCCCTGTCACGTGTCTCCTGTCATGACGGTAGACGGCAACTTGAGAAATAAACAGAATACTCACAGCTTCGGGTAGAGGGATGTAAACCCCGCTGGCGGATCTGGACGGCAGGTGATATTTATAAACCCAACGGTTTTAGAGATTTTGGTGCATCATTTTACATAATCTCCATACATTTTGGTGCATTATTTACACACTGTCCATAAATTCTTGGTGTATATAGTTCATACTCTCCATAAATTCGTCACACTGCATACGAATATCGCTGTTGGATGTGAACCATCCCGGCGGTCTTGTTTACACATCCGGCACAGTTTGAAATAGGGATCTACATTTTTCACGATAACATATGCTAATATATCACCTCTCATGATAACAGCAGCAGTAGGGTATTCACTGGTACAAGATCACTGGATGATGGATGTCGCTATACCTGAAATTCCTCATTGGCAATTGTTCATGTAACAACATTCATATGGGAGGGAAAAAAGGATACGTACGCGGGATATTATGACACTTTATGTGGTATCCTTTCCATCTCCTAGCCAAACTGACGTCTCACTCTCTGTCTCTTTGCCTCTGTCTGTCAGTCTGTTTTGTCTCTCTTATTTGTCTTTCTTTCGTTGTCTCTCTGCACACATTTCTCTCTCTCTCTCTCTCTCTCTCTCTCTCTCTCTTCTCTCTCTCCATGAGGGCACGTGAAGAGCTGGTTTTAAAGGTCATCATTCCTACTTCAATCAAAAATGTGTTTTGTTATTGATCGTGATGTTATGACAAGTGCCGCAGAGACCAGGGTTATTAACTTTGATTAATTAACACAGCTGGATTCCCGGGGTTGGAGGAGGAGGAAGGGGGGTAGGAGGAGGAGGAGGAGGAGGAGGAGGAGAAGAAGGAAAGGAGGAGGGAGAGGTGGAGGAGTAGGGGGAGGACGGGATGAGGTGCTAACATAGTAGCCACTAGAGTCCCGTTAAGGTAGGTACGAGCCTCTTATAAAACCGAACTACCATCTCCAAGCCGTATATCTTGGCTAAGGAAAAGTGTGATTTGATTTATATTTGACTTTGACTGAATCACTGAATTAAAGTACTGTATTCCTGGTTTAAGTACGGCACAAGCCTGGCTTAAGTACGGCAAAAACCTATCTTAAGTACAGCAAAGGCCTGGCTTAAATTCGACATAAGCCTGGCTTAAGTATGGCGCAAACGTTTCTGTTCTAACCGTTCTCATGAGGTGTAAATCTTCGTTCTTGCTTCAGGAAGCCAGTTTAGGAGGGGACTGCTCCTCCTCACCGCTCCGCTGGCAACAAAGGAGAGACAAGACTAGAGGGACACAGACACAGGCAGACATAGACACAGACAGACTGTCAGAAATATGATCTTCCCTTCCCTTCTGTTGCCTGTTATCTTTCCCCTACCTCCCTACCCTCACCCCATACCACTTCCGTAGATGCTGTCGAACTTCTCTCTCTCTCTCTCTCTCTCTCTCTCTCTCATTAGCCAGTAGGGTGGCCCAGGCAGGGGTAAGGATATCACAGACAGAGACACAGACAGACACACGGACACACACGTCTAAAAACAACAAAAAAAAAAAAGGAATTGTATTTAGTTCAGTATCTGGAAGTATAGTTATGGAAACTGTTGCTCGTGTCAAGAAATTAATGAGTTCAGACCAACAGACGTCTCCCTCCTGCCTCTCGTGGGGTTGACAACCGAAGGGCGTGTCTCCCTCTCCTGCCTCTCGTGGGGGTTGACAAGCGACGGGCGTCTCCCTCCTGCCTCTCGTGGGGGAT
>JAYMFT010264735.1:0-10715 GCA_038088735.1 Panulirus argus
CCATTTCCCGCGTTAGCGAGGTAGCGTTAAGAACAGAGGACTGAGCCTTAGAGGGAAAATCCTCACTTGGCCCCCTTTCTCTGTTCCTTCTTTTGGAAAAGTAAAAACAGGAAGGGAGGATTTCCAGCTCTCCCGCTCCCTCCCCTTTTAGTCGCCTTTTACGACATGCAGGGAATACGTGGGAAGTTTTATAGACATAGATCGATAGGTAAATACAGGGAGAGATGGACATACTGGTAGACAGAAGAGTATATGAATTACTATGTATTGCAGTGCCTGGGTACAGTTAACGGTACTGTGCATCGCTGTGCTATGGTGTAGCTGGCTGTGCAGTGTATCGCTCTGCCTAAGTATAGCTAGCTTAGCTGTGCCTGGGTAAAGCTAGCCGTGCTGTGCGTGGGTACTGCTTGCCGTTTCGTGCTGCGCCATAGCGGTGTACGTGCAGTTTTACCTTCATGTGGATGTTCTTGGGAGTGGCCAGGTAGTTGGCGATGACGTTGTAGCAGAGGAAGGTGCAGAACACCAGCAGAGCCAAGCAGGTCACCGCCCAGGTCAAGCGCCGCGCCCAACCGCGCGCCCTGCACGGAACATTACGCCCAGGTCACACCCTCTCGTAACATGCTCGTCGCTATAAGATCATATGTTACCAGGCCATACAACCAACCAGGTCACGCTACCAAGCTCTCGCGCGCAGGTCACTACCAAGACATTCCTACCACACGATCAACTCACCAACAGGACACGATTACCACAGCACCAGGTCAATACTAAGAGACTCCTATCACTACCAAGATACTTCCACCATAGCACCAGGTCACTAACAGGACACAACACAGGTCACTACCAGGATTCTCCTGCCACTGCACTACATCATTACCAGGACACTCCTACCACAGCACTAAGGTACTACCAGGACACACCTACCGTAGAACCAGGTTACTTCCAGGATGCTGTCACAATACCAGGATATTACCCATTACCAGGTCTCTCACAACAATACTAGGTCACTACCACCGCAGTAACAAGTCAGCACCAGGTTGTTGTCACAGCAACACGTCAATAACATGATACTACCACACTTTGAAGTCACTACCAGTGTGTTACCTACCAAATTAACAGGTTACTACCAGGATAGTACTTACTACAAAACCAGGTCACTACCAGGATAGTACATACCACAGTACCAGGTCTCTTTAACAGATTACCAAAAGTACTTGCACTGGTCATCAGCAATTGTGTTATAATGATCACTTGTTTATTCATGATACTCCAAATTGCTCCAAGTAGATACAATAAATTGGTCGTTTTTATCTCATCGTTAAATTACTTATCTAGTCTATACTAAATGCAGGGAATATAAACATCAGAAAACGCAGCAAAATCTGGACAAAGTCAATTCATCACATCACCTTGAGACAAAGTGTTATCACAAGACATCTAAACATAGATAAGCCTAAAGTATGCATACGAGCTACACACAGCTAAATCCATAATAAACCACATAACATAAAAATAACATAAAAACTTCAATTCTAGCACAGATAAACTCCACAGATTAAGTAGACAACGGTCAACCCAATTCAAACCCAACATCAATTCTACTTACACATAAATAAACTAACACATATAAACACAACGAGATCCAGCTTACAAAAGCTTCACAAGTACTAAACCAAACAAAAGAACTTAACACCTGTAACTGGACATAGGCTAACTAAGCAATACATACCAGGTTGGCTGGTTTGGACTTCAAGCTTATCAGCTGCCAGAACCATTAAGGCCGTCAACCTCAAGCTACCTACATCCACCAACCAAAAAAATCCTGAACACCCTGCTCAGATAATAAGAATAATCGAAGACTAATTACTTTCTCACTATGTATGTGGCCCCTAAAATAGAGTAGACAAACCTAGCCAAAACAAATCCGATGCAGATACACATATAAAACGCAGGCCTGACAAAAACAAGCTTCGTAAATATGCAAACTTAACACAGGTAAACTCAGTACATATAAAAGTCAAGGTACTGACCTATAGCAGCGGTTGAACCCGTGGGCAGTCCAGGTGTCAAAGAAGGCGTCGATGAGGGACACATATTGACTGGGTGGAGCCTCTTCACGCGATAAGGCATCCAAGGCTCTGTCAAGAGTGAAACGAATTCTCTTAATTATCTTCTTAATACATATATATGATGTTAATCTATATCGAATCTATTTACAGTAATATAGAAAAAGATCTTTCTTAGACTTAACCTTACTCATCCAACCCTAGCTTACCTCTGACACGACCTAACCCAACGCAAAATAACCATAAGGTTAATGTTACATCTATCGTTATGTTAACCACTAAACAGTTCCATGAACTTAACTATCCTTGCCCTACTCCTAACGCAAACTACCCTAAACCAAGTCGAATGATAAGATTTTCTGTATCGAACTCTTGCCCATCTCGTTAAATGTCTTGCATTAACCAAAAGTATCACAGGTTTTCTCAAAGCCAGACTGTTAAATACACTGGATGAGACACACTAACATCTTAATCAAGCAAAAGAAAGTTATTATATCCACGCTTTATGCAAACTAGCCAACATGAAAATCAACTCTGATACTTTCAAGACAACATTTATTGAACATTAGATGTAATGGAACTTATAGAATGTACCTGACGAAGTTCTGGTACTTGAGTGTCTGTTCTAAGGGCACCACGTGTGCCGCATGGCCAACCTTCTTGTGCATCCCAGGGTTGTCTATTGGGTGACAGGACTTTGGCATATGTCTGTTGGGTGCCAAGACCTTGGCGGATGTCTGCTGGTTAACAGGACCTTGTTAGATGATCCAGTGACGACGACGCTGCGCTTCCCAGCGCGTTCTCAACACTACTGGAGACAACGCTCAAACAATGGCAGGTTATATAGGGAATGGGGTCGTCGTGAACCATCAACGTAAGGATAATTTGTCTCTTAATTAGACCCACTTTACCCTTTACCTAACAACAAGGTTCAGCTAAAGATAATTCATGCTCGTGTGTTTACGTCAGTTCAAAATGGAAAGAGGCGAAAATAAAGATCAATCGAATAAGCACGCAACTGATTAATAATTCGGACATAATTTGGGCGATGGAGTAATGATAAGAGACACTAATTACTCTGTTATTATTCATGGTACTTCCAAGGCAGCTTGTTATTGCCTACACCTTCTAGCTAAGCTCCTCACCATAACACATGACGTGCGAAAAAACACTAACGACAGTCGGTCTGTGCCGGTTATATAATGCAATTAACAGCCAGGGACACCACTGCTGGCTGCTGTAGTTACGTTATTTCAACCTTCAGTGTGGAGCGACCCTTAACCAGATGAATCATTCGCTATGATAGCTTGATCAAGTGTTGCTACAATATGATTATGTATCAGCGAATGTTTAAGGAAAGGACGCCGCTGAGTCAGCATTAAAATAACAGATGCTCACAAAAACTAATAAATACAGCTGCTGAAGTTCCTGTCGGTGCAGAAATATCAAAAATGCATGAATCACTATCAGCAAACTTCTGACACCTGAACGAACGAAATCGAAAAGAAGCAATAATGTCTATTGGAATCAGTTTGTTTCATTCTCTTTCACTCCGCTGCTTATTGCGTTACATTCAGAATTATATGAAATACGTAGCCTAATTCCACGATATTCTTCGGCTTAGTAGCAATATAACCAGCCTAAACACACATCATAACTTGAAAGAAGCACTGCCAAAGAACCTATCATTTGTCAAGGCTAATGACAACGTCACAAACCCACCGATGGTGTTAAGTAACAGACAGCACAAATTAATGGACCAGCTCACGAACGTCGACAAACATCAAAACATTTAGGCCAGCTCGGCTCCAAAGATCACGTGAGCAAGATGTTGGTGGCAGATAAGGCCTTACAGTGTGTTCTAACTTATCTCCACAGTCACTGCATCACCACATATTCATCCTTCACAGCACGTAATGCACCTCAGGATTGGTTACACTTTATACTAACCTTGCATTTGCATATTTGTATACTAACCAAGTATTTATATATTTCACTGTTACTTAGTGTGCCAGGATACAGTGCCTCACGCCATGGTACTCGGTCACACTACTTTAGCACTAGACGTATACGTATGACGATACTCACTTGTCAGGTTATTATACAATAAAGATCCATAAACGCTTAATTATTTGTTTCTCTCATTTGTTAAGAACAAATAGCCTTGCTCATAGACTCCCCGCCAGGCTATTGTCCAGACTTGAAGCTCGCATTCAATAGCAAAAAGAGAAGTGAATTCATTACTGGTGAAGAAATAATAAACGCCATCAGGCAATACCTGAACAACTCTCATGCCTTCGTAAGCTTTTGTTATGCTTTATATCAGACTGTTGATTACAGCTATCGTTGAATCTTTGCGTGACGCTACTGTTAATTTTCCTAGTAAAATGAGCTGTATTCAGCACCTGTTTATTGTTACTGTACCATTATCCGTATTGTATTATCATTTTCCTCTTTGAAAGATGAAAAACTAATAAAAAATATATACAGTATTATAAAAGATTTTTCTTTGTGAAGGTTAAATACTGAAATACTGCTTTTGTCTTCAACTGGAGGACCTGCCATACACCAAAGAGAAACCTCTCTTAAAGAGAAAGCATTTTGAGACTTTTTCAGTGATTATTTCAAGTATAGAAGAGTTTCATTATTTCATTATGTTATGTTTCAATTTTCAAACAAAAAAATTTTGGGGGTAAAAACTACCCTGCAATTTTTGGAATTTTTCTCTGGAAAATAATTTCCTTGTACACCTCAGTATGTGGACTATTTTACACACTGAATACGAATCTGAGGTTGAAATATTGTTTAACATTTATCAAGGCATGTAATTAAGTATTAAAATAATAAGATTTTTCTAAGATGGTGCCTATGAGTGTTTGAGATGACAAATACAGACAAACGCAGACACTGACAAGATGGCGAAGTAATCGCTAATGAGATAAATGTTGTCGGCGAGATAATCACAACACCATGCCTTCCGCTCTTCCCAGCGTTACCACCCAGGTACACACACTCTTGACCCTCGACACACACACAGATACTGACAAGATGGCGAAGTAATCGCTAATGAGATAAATGTTGTCGGCGAGATAATCACAATATGCCTTCCGCTCTTCCCAGCGTTACCACCCAGGTACACACACTCTTGACCCTCGGACCCAACCTGTAACTCTGATGAACCTCTAGTCCCTACCTGTAACTGTAGTGATCAAGATGGCGGCTCTACTCTTGCGCAGGATTCTGGGACACACACACACAAAAATAAGCGACTGAATATCACGCTAGCCTAGGTTTTAAGTCACACAGTAGGCTGTGTGTGTGTGTGTGTGTGTGTGAGGGGGAGGAGACTTTCGTTCTTGGAAAAGTTATGTTCGCATTCACCATGAACGTCCACGTCAAGTTTTACATCTAAGTTCAGTTTTCAGCTACTGTTTGACAACCAGTCAAGTCACTTCATATGCTGAAGTATACCGATAAACGCTTCAGCACCCTACCAAAAGTAAGTTGCCCTTCATTGCACGCCTCTGAGGAGAACTTCGCAATCGCCTTCACTACTCGATGATTCCTAGGTTTTTGTTTAAGAAAGATTGCATGAGAAAAGGTTTCCACTACAGTGGACAGTCTTCATAATCTTACATCTTACGTTTATAGCTGCACTCTACTGTTAATTACTCTCATCTAAACAATTTATGTTTAACTAGCATCAAACGAATTAAACTGAATCACATGTTTTGTATGATGTAACATCGTAACTCGTGGTTCCATTGCAGTCAGGGGCCTTACAGGTGTGCATCGCAGGTTTCAAGTGCTTTCTTAGATGCTTCAGGTGTCATGAGAATGAGTATTTTAGTCCTGTGGTAGTAAAACATATGTAGATCTAGTGGGAGATACCCACCGCCTCCTCTACTACGGTCGAACCCACCCCTAATGAAAATCCTCTGTGTCCGTGTGTGTGTGTGTATGAAAATTCGTCAATACAAACCTTGTTATGGGGCCGGTTTCGGGTAAAGACTTGGTAACGGTATATTTTAGCCTTGCAGTGACTAATGTGAGTAAAAGGAATCTTATGATGTATTACAAGTTGTGTCGTTCGAGTTAAAAGAATAAAATGAAAGTTTATTCTTCCTTCTGTAACTAAAAGATGTTACCTGTAGTTGGAAGAAATGTATTTCAGAGCTCCATTTTATATTTATGAAAATATATTCGAATTCATGACGTTACGCTCAAATACACATGCGCTGCATTTACAGTAAATGGCAATATATTGGTTAAGAATAGAAATAATAGAAGTTTCTTACGAAAATGCCTCCCATGTGCGTGTCTTATTTGGTTTCCTAATAAAACATCCTTTAGGGTTCATTAACCTCTTCACATCAACATAAGCTTCACTGACATTTTTCAGCTTCACTACAAGAGACATACAAACCTTACTTTACAACTCCCAGCAGTCAATCGCCGTGTGTACGATACTGTAGTATTGGACGTAATGTTTATCCACAAATAACGCCATTGACCCACGATTCAATCATCCTACCTTTCACAACTTTTAACATTCTAAATACAGTAATTGTTTAATATATCTCCATATCACCCTCATGAATCAGTGTTCTTATTTTTCAAGAGTACTTTTTATCTTCTTTTTATGAATAATTTAATCCTATAGTTAGTGTACATAAAAATTTTAGATTTACAGGTAATTGATTTCTGTATAAATGAATGCAACTCATGCAGGTATCAACCAATCAACGATGGATGTTTCTGCAGTATTATGAAAGGCAACGGCTCCCATTGCATAAATTCAGGATGTATGTATTATATTTTTGTACCTATACTGGCTCAACATAACCTAATGACCTAACTTGAACAAACAAACCCCCATAACCTTGCCCAAACTAACTTTATTTTACATAATTTTCGGTAAATTAACAAAACCTCCTCTCACAATATTGCAGAGAGCGCCAGCCAATGAGCGTGGAGGTAGGCGGAGCTTAACCTGTCGACAAGCAACAACATAACAGTCATTCAGATGATCTCAGGAACCCTAGTGAGGAGGATGCGTAGTCACTCGCTAGCGGTATTTGTAATTTTTAGTGTTTTATTGCTCCGTCCTGGATATGGTGGGGAAAACGGCGACACGCTGGAGCTTGTGCAGATGGTAAGTCCAAGTGTAAAACACACGCCGCCCCCTACTTTTTTTTTTTTTAAGTGAAATATGGTAAATTGATACGATGAGAGTTAAGGTGACATTTTTTGACACATGCAAGAATATTTCTAAGAAGAGAAAATGATGGTACAGTACTTCATTTTTTTAGTACTTCTATCATTTATCTTTGCTGCACGAGTCCAGAAATGTGAAATTCACATAAACGATGATAATTCTTGAGGTTCGTACCGGGGAATATATGGGTGTCTGGTGCTTGAAGGACATCATGTGTCACTGGCTCACTGCTGCAGGCAGACAGTTCATCCTCATTATCTTGGCTGTACCTAGGCATTGGTAATTAAATGAATAGATGCCTGAGGGTGAATTACAGGGATTGCTCCATTCATATTAAAGAAAAATACAATATTTTGTAGAGATTTTTTAGGAATTTATGATAATAGCTTGAAACATATTTGGCATCTCTCACACTGTCCAGGAAACCCCACATAGTCGACTTCCCCTAAGCTGGGGATGATTTGTACGTGATGTGACCCCCTTCCATTTGAACTGTTATTCCATCCATAACTTTAGGGGTCTTATCTTGTCCAGTGAAGCTGCTTTCCTCTCTCTTCTGAAAGTATGATTTTAGGCAATGCTGTTTGCATGTCTTATCCACGAAGGTTTGGTCCTGTGGCTTGCTTCTAGCTGCTGCCTCTCAGTTCCACTGTGGACATCAGCCACATAAAGGGCTGACTTATGATACCCTCTGATGTCTATAAGTATCAAAATTGAAATTTACTTCTTTTGTCTCTCCCTCTCATAATCTACCCACTTTTAAAATACAAATTACTAAGAACTTCAAAACAACGTCTTCATTCTTTGTCTCAAACAATACTGTATTATTATTTTCATTGGAGATGGCCACAGTTAGAGCATATATTTGCTAGTTCCATGGTGGTTACAAGGGAAAAATTTATTATAGAGACAGATTGGGTAAAATAATATAGTGCTGCCAGTAATTTGGATTATGATTAATAGTGTTTTGCAATGGTTATATAGTATGCAGATGCTACAAAAAGGGTGGTGGAGTGTGATTTGCTGTATTATTTTGTATTCTTTAATTACAAATGTGAAAATAATGATTATGAAGCTTGAAGGATAGTGAGTTAAAGTTGGTGAAAAATGTTTAGGTATCAATATCATCCTTTGTACTTATTATTCCTCCCAGATTGTCATTTGCTATCATTTTATCATAATTCTGGAATTCCCCCCCTTGGATTTAATTATACGAAAGAGTTAAATTCCTCATGACCATATGTCTCATCATCTGCCATTATTATTTTTGGTATTGCTGCAATTGTAGACATTATAAAATTTTATGCCTTTAAATTGTGAGTACAGGTAATTTTTAATTTTGCAGATGTATCGTCATGGTGACCGTTCTCCAATTTCACTTTATGCAAATGACCCATACAAAGATCCCTCCATATGGCCCAATGGATTGGGCGAGTTAACAGAGGTGGGAATCCAGTGTGTGTTGAAATTTGTTATTTGATTTTAAGCTTAAACTATATTAATATTTATATACGTATAAACTGTATGCTTGTAAACTTTTTTTTTCTTAATGTTGCACTGAGCATTGGCTAGTAAGTACTAAAGTGTTTCCTTTAGATTTACTGTTTTTATAAAATGAGTGTCATTACAGTTCTATTTTCCAGTTGATTTAGGGTTGGAATAGAATGTGAGTTGCTAAATGTTTAATAGGTCAGTCTTGGGTGTCTTTCTTTTACCCAGTAGCATACCGTAGGGACTTCAAGGTTTGCAGGACAGTACAGTACCGATATAGGGTGAGAGGAGGAAAGGGTGTTGGGCGGCATGGAGGATTTAGGGACCATCCATGGAGATGCATTTATTTGACAATGTTTATTTCTGTCTTCTAGATGTATGTACAAGCTTTACAGAACTTTTATGTATTTCATTTTGGGCCAGAATGTTTTCAAGGCTAAGTATATCATGAGTAAATTCCGAGAACATGTACATAGGAAATGAAGTGCAAGTTATCCTTGATATTAAATGCTCAGTGATAGAGTGTCTTTTATAACCCTTATTAAGTTATTTTTCATATACGTATATCCCATTGTGACCAGAGCAAGTTAGTTCAGTCTCACTAATTTGAAATTTTTTTCTTGCTGTTAGAAGCTTTGTAAAGAAATATTTGTATGGCATGGCATCCTTTCCATGGTTTTATTAAGGCTGAATTTTGCTAAGTAGAGTCTAGCTCATTACTTAACATTATCCTTTTGTTGGTGACATGTGAATACAATACTGCACACTGCCCACTGTGTGAGGGGAGTATTAGGAAAAGTTTAATAGATAATTCTGCAGTATCATAGGTAAAGAAGATTAATATATCATTTGTTTCCCCTGTTGTTTACTTTCTTAAACTTGATGATTGTAAATTTCATTTTCAGAGAGGAAAAGCTAGGCAGTATGCCCTTGGCAAATGGCTGCGTAATAGATACAAAGATTTTATCAATAAGAAATGGATTCCTGAAGAAGTATACATCCGCAGTACTGACGTGGACCGCACACTTATGTCTGCTCTGTGCAACTTGGCTGCTTTTTACTACCCAGATGTTCCTGCTCGTTTTGAAAAAGACTTAGCTTGGTTACCAACACCTATCCACACAGCACCTTTGTCAGATGATAAGGTAAGATTTTTCTCTGTGTTTGGAGTAACCCATGTCTAGGTAGTCCTGTCAAACCACTTATCCATTTATGACATTGAATTGTACATGGGAGCATTAGTGAACATTGAGTTTGTGTCCCTAGAAAGGCTGACAGTGAGCGAAATAACTCAAAGCAGATCCATTTTTCCTGTAAAAACCCTTGTCATATTCTTGGAACCTGACTAGGATATAGCAAATGAAGTGAGTGGAGTGGGTGAGGAATGGAATGTATTTAGGGAAGCAGTGATCGCATGTGGCATGAGAAAGGTGGGTAATGGGCAGATTAAAAAGAGTAATGATTGGTGGGATGAAGAAGTAAAGTTTTTGGTGAAAGAGAAAAGAGAGGCATTTGGACAGTACTTGCCAGGAAGGAATGCAAATGACTGGAAAATGTGTAAGAGAAAGCAGCAGGAAGTCAAGAGGAAGTTGGGGTTGAAATAGGGTGCAAATGAGAGTTGGGGGTGAGGGAGTATCATTAAACCTTAGGGAAAATAAAAGGATGTTTTAGAAGGAGGTAAATAATGTGCAAAAGACAAGAGAACAAGTGGGAACATCAGTGAATGGGGCAAGGGGGGAAGTGATAACAGGTAGTGATGGACGAAGAGGGACCCATCCGCTCATATGCACACATATGTACATATATGCACAGTGCAGGCATGTATGTATGTATATATATATATATATATATATATATATATATATATATATATATATTATCTCTGTGGACAGGGGAGAAAGAATACTTCTCACGTATTCCCTGCGTGTCGTAAAAGGCGA
>JAYMFT010264746.1:0-10715 GCA_038088735.1 Panulirus argus
GGTATGATTAGGTGTGTGGTGCTTGTAAGAAGAAGATGGTAGGACTAGCCCGGTAGTCCCGTTTCAATGAGACAGGATTTACTTCACTGGCATTAATATATTGTCCTGCCTTCCTGCCTTCAACTGGATTATGATGGGCAGCCGATGAGATCATTGTTCTGATTGGCTGGCTGGTCCCCCCTCCCCATGGGGGGACGACATACTGACTGGCTGACACATTCCGCCGAGGGACAAAAGATGTAAATCCCAGGTGGAATATTTGTCTGTATTTCTTGAAATGACTGGCGGACTCACGTGTGTGTGTGTGTGTGTTCGTGTGTGTCATCATTACGATTACGATCCTATTACATCAGCCGCGGGTCAGTGTATGCCCCCCCCCCCCGAAGGCTCCCCCCTACAGGAAAGTCCAGAGTCTTGCCCCCACTCCCCCCACCCTCCCCAAGGAGAGCCGACCCCCGCCCACAGGCCCCGCCAGGCCAGGTATCAGGTTTCCAACTGAGGGGAAACATTTCCAAAATGTTTCCACGTTTCATTTGCATATCTGGCTATCAATCCAGGACGTGTCAAACTCGTGCAGGCAATGTGAATTTCCTGGGCCACACTTGTAGGCTGGAATACATTTTGTTAAAGTTACTTTATATATATATATATATATATATATATGTACACACACACACACACACACACACATGTTATATAATGGCGGTCAGCAGTTATATAATGCCTGATATTTTATCTCACCCCAACACGAACCATCCCATAAAATGGAGTCAGTAATTATAGTTTGTACAAAGCCCCTCAGCTGATTGTTGCCCTTTAGTGTGCATAACACATATTCCCCCTCAGCACCCATACAAGCCGCTGCTCCCAACCCCCCTCAGTGAGCGTAACATCTAGCGATCACCCTCAGTGAGCGTAACTGCCAACGATCACCCTCAGTGAGCGTATCAGCCGCTGATCCCCTCAGTACGCTTAACGCTTTATTGATTGCAATTCTTATCCTTATTGACGTTCATTAATGCTATATACGTATCCCGGGAGACGCACAATTTGGAAGGGGAAGAGAGGAAAAGCACAGGAAGGGAAAAGGAAGAGAGCGGGAGATGGAAAAGTACAAGAATTGTCACTTTAGAGGGGGAGAGGACAAGGAAGAGACTCGGTTCGCTTTTCAAATGAGGAGCGGGTTGGTGATGGCTGGCTGGGTGACGCCATACGGTATTAGGGAAGGCCAGAGGTGAGGAGGCGGCGTGAGGAAGGCAGGAAAGAGAATTCATTCCTGATGTTCGACATGCGAGTACAGCTCGTACGACCATTGGCTGGATATATTGGACTGACCTTTGACCCCGAGCCTTTATATCCAAGGGTCGTATCGCAGTGGTCAAGGCTCAAGTCGTCTTGCTACAGGCGAAACTTCCTCCTACATGAAGGATGCCTTGTGATCACACATCCTACAGACAGTGATAATAATGATCATACTTTTTCCACTCTTACCGTTTCCTGCTTTATTAGGGTAGCGCCAGGAAGAGGCGAAACTGCTTCGTTCGCACACATCCACACTACAGCTGTCATGCACAATGCGCCAATAACTGCCATGCCCAACAAACCTTTGTCGTTGTTTTCCTGACTGCTTCCTTTTGTCCTGATTCAACCCACTGATAGCACGTCGCCCCCTGTACGTTCTAGCCTCTATTTGTTCTTACCCGCGCACGCCTCTCACCCTACTGAATGTTCAGTCACCAGGAGCCCAGTGCCTCTTTATTCCATCCCTTCCTCCTCCGTCTTGGTCTTCCCCGCCTGCTTGTTCCCTCCACTTCATACATACTCTTACTCTCTCTCTTTCCTCATCCTCTCCATTTGTCCATTTCAGTACACCACGGTCAGCTCTCTCACCCATACTCAGCTAACGACCACACCTCTCTCCTGAACTGTCATTCATTACATGAGTCACCCTCCTTACACCACATAGTCATCAGGCATTTCATTTTCGACATATCCACAACAATGTTGGAACTGCTACACCTTCAAATATAGCCATCTTTGTCCTGACAGACAAATGACCTTTCCTTCCACATACTCCTTAGTGCATCAAGGAACTTAGCCCCTCTCCTGCACTATGACTCACTTCAACTTCCATCGTTCCATCCTTTACCAAGTCCTCTCTTCCAGGCACCTCAGGCACTCCAGGTCCTCCCCAACAAGACATAACGTCAAACCATCCTGTCTCATCTCCTTGCTGGTTCTCATCATCTTAATTTTGTTCACATTCCTCAAATTTCTCCTCTCTCACACACTATCCTAGAGTATGTCACCAACCCCTGGAGTTTATCTCCTGAATCTGCCACCAGAGCCGTGTCATCTGCAAACAGCAATTAATCAGTTACACCTCCCACACGTTCCCCCGTTAGCTGTATACTCGCCCCTCGCTCTAAGACCCCTGGACTCGCTTCCCTCACCGCCCGTCCATAAACAGACTGAATAATCATGGTGACATTACACATCCTTGCCGGAGTCCCATCTTTAATGAGAACCTCTCACGTTCCTCCCTCTTGTGCACGTGCCTTACCGTCCTCATAAATCCAGGCAAAAACTCTTCACTACCTTTACAAACTTTCCACTTACCACATTTATTCGCAGCACCTTCCACAAGGCATCTCTTTCAACGCTATCATAATTTTTCTCCAGATTCATAAATGCCACATACAGTTCACTAGCAATCTCCAAGCATTTTATCCACACACTCTTCAAGGCAAACATCTGATCCACACATCCTCTACCAGTCCTGAAGCCATATTGTTCCTCCCCAGTCTGATGCTCTGTGCATGCCACTACCCTCTCACTGACTACTACCTTACCACTTACTATGTACTCTCAACAGCCCTACTATATAATTATGATGATGATGATGATAAGGATAATAATAATAACAACAATAATAATAATAATGATAATGATAATAATAGTAATGATAATAATAACAATGATTATAATAATAATAATAATAATAATAATAATAATAATAATAATAATAATAATAATAATAATAATTATAATAATGATAATAAATGCGAGTGACGTATGGGAAGGGAACGTTCAGGACTCGTATGTTGCCACGAGCAACAACCTAACCTCCCCAGTACCTGACCCATAGCACCAGTAATCACTGTGGCGTCAGGGAGGAACTCTAAACTCTCCTGTAAAAGGAGTGGGGGGGGGGAAGGGGGGGAAGGGGGGGAGGGGCAGGGGGAGGTGGAGAGGAGGGGGAGGGGAAAGGAGAGGAACAGTCGGTTGAGGGGGGCCATATACTGACCTGGAGCGAACTGAAAAGAACAGCAACTGTATCGTCGTGGGGAACGGAACATTCCTCTGGGGAGAGGTGGGGGGGAGGGGGGCTGTGAACAATTCCTTCCAGGGGATGTCCCCCTTCCCTGTTCCCTTCCTCTAAACCCGCCTATATATGGAACATGAACGAGAGCAAGAGGGACACAGGGTGAGGTGGAAAAGGACGAGTATGTACAAAGAAAGTAGTATTAAAAGGACACATAATAAAAGAAAGAATAAAAATATCAACAATAAAAATATTAGAAAAAAGTTTAATTTCCTGAATGACACTGATTTTACTGATACAACATTTAACATATAAAGCAAATCCCTATCCCCACTACAAGTGCCACAAGAGTCCCCATCCTCCAACACAAGTGCCACAAGAGTCTCCACCCTCCACCACAGGTGCCACAAGCATCCCATCCTCCACTATAGGTGCCATATGAGTCCCCACCCTCACATCAGGTGCCACATGAATTCCCACCCTCCACCACAGGTGCCACATGAGTCCCCACTCTTCACAACAGGTGCCACATAAATCCTCATTCTCCACCACAAGTGCCACACAAGCTCCCATCCCCCACTACATGTGCCACATGAGTCTCCATTCCCACCGCAGGTGCCACATGAGTTCCCATCCTCCCCCACAGGTCCCACATGAGTTTTCCCCTCACATCAAGTGCCATATGAGTCCCCATCCTCTACCAGAGGTGCCACATAAGACCCCACCTTTCACCACAGGTGCCACATGAGTCCCCACCCTCCACCATAGGTGCCACATGACTCCCCATCCCCCAACGCAAGTGCCATATGAGTCCCTGTCCTCCACTACAGGTGCCAAATGAGTTTCTAACCCCCCACAATAGGTGCCACATGAGTCCCAATTCCCACCACAGGTGCTAGATGAGTCTCCAACCCCACCACAGGTACCATATGAGTTCCCACCCTCACATCAAGTGCCACATGAGTCCCCATCCCCCTTAAAGGTACCATATGAGTCCCCATCTTCCACTACAGGTGCCACATGCGTTCCCAACCTTTCCAAAAGTGCCACACAAGTCCTCATCCTCCATCACAGGTGCCATATAGGTTCCTATTCTCCATCACAGGTGCCACATGAGTCCCCATCCTCCACCACAGGTGCCACATGAGTCCCTAACCCAAAAATAGGTGTCACATGAGTCCAAACCCCACCACAGGTGCCAAATGAATCCCCATCACCATCACAGGTGCCACATCAGTTCACACCCTCCACAAAAGATGCCACATGAGTCCACATCCTTCTCAACAGGTGGCACATGAGACCCCATCCTCCACAACAGGTGCTACATGAGTCCCCATCCCCACCACAGGTGCCACACGAGTCCCCACCCTCAACCAGTGGTACCACATGAGTCCTTACCCCCCACCACAGGTGACAAATAAGTCCCCACTCCCCACCACAGGTGCCATATGAGTCCCTATCCTCCACCATAGGTGCCACATGAGTCCCCACCCCAGCACAGGTGTCACATGAGTCTCCACCCCACCAAAGTTGCCACGTGAATCCCCACCAACCACCACAGATGCCACATAAGTCCCCCACAGGTGCCATATGAGTCCCCATCCCCAACAACGGGCACCACATGTCTCCATCCCAACACAGGTGCCACATTAGTCCCACACCCACCACAGGTGCCACATCAGTCCCCACGCCGCTACAGGTGCCACGTGAGTACCACCCCCATCAGAGTTGCCACATGAGTCCCCAACAACCACCACAGGTGCCATATGAGTCCTCACTACGCTACAGATGCCACATGAGTCCCCACCCGTCACCACAGGTGCCATATGAGTCCCCACACCCACCACAGGTGCCACATGAGTCCCCACCCCCACCACAGGTGCCACATGAGTCCCCACCAACCACCAGAGGTGCCACATGAGTCCCCACCAACCACCACTGGTGCCACATGAATTCCCACCCGTCACCACAGGTGCCGTATGATTCCCAATCCCACAACACAGGTGCCTCATGAGTCCTCATCCGTCACCACAGGTGCCGTATGAGTCGCCATCCCACACCACAGGTGCCACATGAGTCCCCACCCCACCAAAGGTGCCACATGAGTCCCAATTCCCCACAAAAGGCACCACATGACTCCCCATCCCCCACAAAAGGCACCACATGAGTCTTCATCCCCACCACAGGTGCCACATGAGTCCCCATGCCCCACAACAGACACCAAATGAGTCTCCATCCCCACCAGAGGTGCCACATCAGTTCCCATCCCCACCACAGGTGCCAAATGAGTCCCCATTCCACTACTGATGCCACATGAGTCCCCACCAACAACCAGAGGTACCACAGGAGTCCCAAGCCCCCACCACAAGCGTCACATGAGTCCTTATCTCACCACAGGTGCCACATCAGTCCCCACCTCACCACAAGTGCCACATCAGTCCCCAACCCCCACCACAGGTGTCAAATCAGTTCCTACCCGCTACCATGGGTGCCACATCCGTCCCCACCCTAACCACAGATGCCATATGAGTCCCCACCCCCACAGCAGGTGCCACATCAGTCCCCACCCCACCACAATTGCCACATAAGACCCCATTCCCCACCAGAGGTGCCACATCAGTTCCTACCTCCCACCACAAGTGCCACATCAGTCCCCACCCCTACCTCAGGTGCCACATGAGTCCCCACCCCAACCATAGGTGCCACATCAGTCCCCCACCCCCGCCACAAGTGCCACATCAGTCCCCATCCGTACCATAGGTGCCAAATCAGTCCCCATCCTCACCACAGGTGTCACATCAGTCCTATCCCCACCACAGGTGTCACATGAGTCCCCACCCTCACCAAAGGTGCCACATCAGTCCCCATCCCCACTAAAAGTCCCATATCAGTCCCCTTCCCCACCATTGATACCACATCAGTCCCCCACCCTCACCACAGGTGCCACATCAGCCCCCATCCCTACCACAGGTGTCACATTAGTCCTCATCTCCAACATAGGTGCCACATCAGTTCCCAACCCTACCACAGGTGCCACATCAGTTCCCACCCCCACCATAGGTGCCATATCTGTCCCCACTTCCACCATAGGTGCTACATCAGTCCCCATCCCCAACAAAGGTGCCACATCAGTCCCCACCACCACCATAGGTGCCACATCAGTACCCACCCCCACCACAAGTGCCACATCAATCCCCATCCCACCAGAGGTGGCACATCAGTCCCCATCCCCACCACATGTGCCACATCAGCCCCCATCCCCACCACAGGTGCCACATCAGTCCCCATCCTCACCATAGATGCCAAATCAGTCCCCACCCCCACCATAGGTGCCACATCAGTCCCCACCCCCACCATAAGTGCCACATCAGTTCCCATCCCACCACCTGTGCCACATCAGTCCTCATCCCCACCACAGGTGCCATATCAGTCCCCTTCCCCACCATAGGTACCACATCAGTCCCTCACCCTCACCATAGGTGCCACATCAGTCCCCATCCCCACCAACGGTGCCACATCAGTCCTCATCTCCACCATAGTTGCCATACCAGTTCCCACCCCTACCACAGGTGCCACATCAGTCCCCACCCCCACCATAGGTGCCATATCTGTCCCCACTTCCACGAAAGGTGCAACATTAGTTCCCATCCACAGTATAGGTGCAACATTAGTCCCCATCCCCACCACAGGAGCCACGTGTCCCTATCCCCATCATAGGTGCCACATCAGTCTCCATCCCTACCACATGTGCCACATCAGTCCCCATCCCCACCATAGTTGCCACATCAGTCCTCATCCCAACCACATGTGCCACATCATTCCTCACCCCCACCAGAGGTACCACATCAGTCCCCATCCACCACCATAGGTGCAACATCGGTCACCACCCCCACCACAGGTGCCAAATCAGTCCCCATCACCACAGGTGCCACATCAGTCACAATCCTCACCATAGGTGCCAAATCAGTCCCCACCACCACCATAGATACCACATCAGAACCCACCCTCACCACAGGTACCATATCAGTCCCCATCCCCACCACAGGTACCACATGAGTCATCATCCTCACCATAGGTGCCAGATGAGTCCCCATCCCCACCACAGGTACCACATCAGTCCCCATCCCCACTATAGGTGCCATATCACTCCCCATCCCCACCACAGGTGCCACATCAGTCTCCATCCCCATCAGAGGTGCCACATCAGTCCCCACCTTCACCAAAAGTGCCACATCAGTCCCCATCCCCACCATAGGTACCACATCAGTATCCATCCCCACCATAGGTGCCACATCAGTCCCCACCCTTACCAAATGTGCCACATGAGTCCCCACCCCCACCAAAGGTGACACATCAGCCCCCAACCCCCACCACAGGTGCCACATCAGTCCCCATCCCTACCACAGGTGCCACATCAGTCCCATGCCCACCACAGGTGCCACATTAGTCCCCATCCACACCATTGGTGCCACATGAGATCCCACTCCCACCATAGATGCCACATCAGTCCCCATCACCAACATAGGTGCCACATCAGTCCCAACCCCACCATAGGTACCACATCAGTCCCCACCCCCACAACAGGTGCCACATTAGGCCCCATTCACACCATAGGTACCATATCAGTCCCCATCCTCACCACAGGTGCCACATCAGTCCCCATCCCCACCACTGGTGCCACATCAATCCCCATCCCCACCACTGGTGCCACATCAGTTTCCACCCCACCACAGGTGCCACATCAGTCCTCATCCCCACCATAGGTGCCACAACTGTTCCCACCCCTACCATAGGTGCCACATCGGTACACATCCCCAACATAGGTGATACATCAGTCCCCACCCCCACCATAAGTGCCACATCAGTCCCCACCCCCACCACAGGTGCCACATCAGTCCCCATTCTACCACAGGTGCCACATCAGTCCCCATCCCCACCACAGGTGCCACATCAATCTCCATCGCCACCACAGGTGCTACATCAATCCCCATCCTCACCATTGGTGCCAAATCAGTCCCCACCCCTACCACAGGTACAACATCAGTCCCCATCCCCGACATTAGTGCCACATCAATCCCCACCCCCACCACAGGTGCCACATCAGTCTCTATCCCCACCATAGGTGCAACTTCAGTCCCCATCCCCACCACAGGTGACACATCAGTCCTCATCCCTACCATAGGTGCCACATCAATCCCTACTCCCACCACAGGTGCCACATCAATCCCCATCCCCACCGTAAGTGCCATATCAGTTCCCACCCCACCACAGGTGCCACATCAGTCCTCATCCCCACCATAGGTGCCACATCTGTTCCCACCCCTACCATAGGTGCCACATCGGTCCGCATCCCCTACATAGGTGCCACATCAGTCCCCACCACCACCATAGGTGCCACATCAGTCCCCATTCCCACCACAGGTGCCACATCAGTCCCCATCCCACCACAGGTGCCACATCAGTCCCCATCCCCACCACAGGTGCCATATCAATCCTCATCGCCACCACAGGTGCTACATCAGTCCCCATCCTCACCATTGGTGCCAAATCGGTCCCCACCCCTACCACAGGTACCACATCAATCCCCATCCCCACCATAAGTGCCACATCAGTCCCCACCCCGCCACAGGTGCCACATCAGTCCCTATCCCCACCATAGGTGCAACATCAGTCCCCATCCCTACCACAGGTCGCACATCAGTCCTCATCCCTACCATAGGTGCCACATCAATCCCTACTCCCATCACAGGTGCCACACCAGTCCCCACCACCACCACAGGTACGACATCAGTTCCAATCCCCACCATAGGTGTAACATGAGTCCCCATCCCCACCACAGGTGCCATATCAGTCCCCATCCCCACAACAGATGCGACATCAGTCCCCATCCCCACCATAGGTGTTACATCAGTCCCCATCCCACCATAGGTGCCACATAAGTCCTCATCCACACCACAAGTGCAACATCAGTCCCCATCCCACCACAGGTGCCACATCAGTCCCCATCCCCACCATAGGTGTGACATCAGTCCCCACCCCACCATAGGTGTAACATCAGTCCTCATCCCACTACAGGTGCCACATCAGTCCCCATCCCCACCACAGGTGCGACATCAGTCCCCATCCCCACCACAGGTGTTACATCAGTCCCCATCCCACCATAGGTGTCACATAAGTCCTCATCCCCACCACAAGTGCCACATCAGTCCCCATCCCACCACAGGTGCCACATCAGTCCCCATCCCCACCAGAGGTGTGACATCAGTCCCCATCCCACCATAGGCGTAACATCAGTCTTCATCCCACTACAGGTGCCACATCAGTCCCCATCCTCACCATAGGTGCCAAATCAGTTCCCACCCCACCACAGGTAACACATCAGTCCCCACCTTCACCAGAGGTGCCACATCTGAGCCCATCCCCACCATAGGTACCACATCAGTCCCCACCCCCACCACAGGTGCAACATCAGTCGCCATTCCCACCATAGGTGCCACACCAGTCCCCACCCCCACTACAGGTGCCACATCAGTCCCCACACCCCAAGACAGGTGCCACATGCTGTAATCTCTCAGTGTATGAACAACGAAGTCGACAGGATGAAGATCGGGCCGCCATCGTGCCGTCAATAGAGCGGGAAATCGTCAGGGGAACATTGCACAGGCTGGCCACCCGTGGTGGGACGGGTGGCGTATGGTTACTGCAGCCAGGAGATGGCGCATGTGTAATTATCTGTTTGTTATTACCTTTTTGCACGGAAGGAGAAAGGGGTTCCAGGCTCGTGGGGCCCCATTTCCTACGCTTCCTCCACCACAACACAGGTTCTTAAAGCTTTGTACACTAACAACAGTTACAACCACACCACTCAGTGTGTTCCAGTCACGTCTTCCTCTCACACTGTAAATGTGCCTCACATCTTTTGCAACAAGTGCCTCAATTACCCTAAAGGTACTACCTTACACTTTGAACAGATAATATTTCTTTTTCATTCTTAATTGCAGTTTCCTGCGTTTGCGTGTGAGCGCCGGAAAAAGAAAAGGAGCATCCGCTCACGCTCAGTCTCTAGCTGTCACGTGAAATGCATCGAAACCACAGCTCCCTATCCACATCCAGGCCCCGCAGACCTTTCCATGGTTTACCCCAGACGTTTCAAATGCCCTGGTTCAGTCAACCACATCGTTCCAATGCGCTCCAACCCATGCATGTCTCTCACCCTCCTGCACATTCAGGCCCCGGTCACCCAGCATCTTTTTCAATCCATTCTTCCATCTTCAATTTAGCCTCTTCAGTTATCTATATCTGTCTATTCATCTGTCAATCTATCTATCTATCTATCTATCTATCTATCTATCTATCTATCTATCTATCTATATATATATATATATATATA
>JAYMFT010264757.1:0-10715 GCA_038088735.1 Panulirus argus
ATATATAATAAATTGATGATTATATATGTACATGATAATTTACTTATGTTCGTGCTAAGTTTATTTTCATTAAACAAAGTAGTTGGTCTTTTCATATTGTCTTACAGTTCCAGGCAGTTAGCTGACTTGGAAACATATATGTTTCTTCCCGTTGAGGGTTCGACTAACGTTTGAGAAAAGCATAGAAATGATAAGAGAAAAAACATTTATAAATGACTGTAGGAGTATGTCTTACGTATCCATCGGCCATGTCACAAAATGTTATATGATTCATGGGTCTTAATCTTAGTAAAACACTGTAAATGGTAAACCTCATAAAGAGCCTCTTGGGCGTTGGTGGATGTTTATTTCCCCAGTTCAGATACGCTCATCCCTCTTCCCGACAGCCTTTATAAATGGGCACCTGGGGATTGGTGGTAATACATTTTCTTAATTCAGATATACTCGTCCCTCTTGCTACCGCTCCTTTATAAAGAGGCTCTTTGTTATATTCTTTTTTCACCCAACTGCTTTTAATTAACAATCAATCTCTTTCGCTTGTAGGTAATTGCTAAACTTCATGACCTACATTATATATATTGTAAGGTTGCTTAAAATTCAGACGAGAATGCGATGTTTAGCATTTCTGTTCTGAACGTATATCCGTTTGCATTACTAGAGTTAAGCTCTGCAACGATTATAGTAGCTATAGCCGCGCCGAGAAGTACCCCCGTTGCGATCTGTGAGATGTATAACATATGTGTAACAAATGAATGACAGGAAATTATGGTGCCAATATAGTTTCTCCGAATACAGCAACTATAGTGTTCGTACACCAGCAAAAGTCTTTCGAAAGAAGACTTCTGCTTAATTACTCCGTCTCTATAGCTTAAGATTGTAGGATAACACGTCTATCCTCCATCAGATAAACTCGTCATACACTAGCAGGTCTTCTGTTATTTTGCTTTTCCATGGATTCTCTTGATATTGTTTTTCAGCAGGAAACCTCGTCGTAGGCCATCACATCACCTGTTATCCAGCCTTGTTTTTTTTTCCAGCACATAATCTCGTCACAAACCATCAGGTCTTCTGTAATCCTGCCTTATCATGTACTCCCATGTACTGTCCTCCTATAGATAACCAAGTCATAGACCACCTTGCCTTCTGTTGTGTGTCTTTCCCGTGCACGAGACCAAAACACGGCGGAGAAAAAAAAGAAGAAAAACTTTGGGGCTCATACGTGGCGTTCAGCCAGTCCTGAGTGGGTCTCCAGCTATCAGGAAAAAGGTTCCCTTGCCTGTTGTAAGGCAGGAGGGGGCTGGGAGGTGCGGGCTGCGGAGAGGTAGGGAGTGGATGACATCAGTGATTCTGGAAGGGGAAAGAAGGAATGCTTGTTTGCAGAGGGTTTTTATGCACGCTGGTGATATTGCGAGGTCGGTGCTGACATGCGGTTGTGTGTGTGTGTGTGTGTGTGTGTGGTGTTCAGATATACATATACCAGGAAAATATGTATTCACACACACACACACACACAGACACACACACACACACATGCATTACTAATTAACGTGACACCTCTTGCATGACTTACCACTTCTCCATAAACTATTTAAAGAATTTTCAGACTACGAAATTATGAAGTGTCCACCAATTCAATTCACAGGAGGCGAGAGGTGGGTGGGGATAATTTTTTTCTCTCCCTTCTCCACTCCTGTTCCATTTTCTCGTACCCACGTCTCTTCTCATACTCAGTTCCATTCTCCATTCCAGTGTTGTTATAAATCTTCTTCTGCTTCATCGCTGAAGACGTCTTCATTCTACAAGGACAACAACAGTGAAAGATTTATTTTTCATAGTGATATCAATTAACAAATCATTTATCTTTTAGATAAATTTTTGGAAACGATTTTCAAGTAAGAATCGACCATTATGCGAAAATTGATGCATATTCTCAAAGAAAATTTCAGTTTCCTGTAGCATTTAAAGTAGACGCGTCAAAACACCACTAAGTTTTATGGTAAGGATTCATGTCCTCTGATATGTCACTCTTTGAATACATATAGTAGGATATGTAACTATCGGAATACATATAACTGATATGCAACATTTCGTATGTCACTCTACTAATACATATGCCAGGATACTAAAGAATACATATAACTGACATGAAACAGTTTATATAAATATTTTTGATATGCAGTAGTTGGAATATCTACATTCAAATCTCCTTTGTAACCAGTTAGCAAAAGCTTAAAATTCTGCATCTACTTCGTGGGTCGACTGTTTTCTATACTGTAGTTAGAGGCGTGCGTGGGTGCCACTTATTTGTCAAATGTGAGGCTTATCAAGTAAATCCTCTTTTTCTTTTCAAAGGATATCCATAAGTTAATGATTGTAGTGTCTTAGCAACACTATGATCTTGCGTGATGTCGTGTTTGTAGGATATCTGTTGAATGCGTGTTTTTGTGTGTAAATACATGTATCTGTGTATTTATTTTTGTATTTTCCTGTTTCGTAATCTTGCGTATATGTAACAAGGTTTTACTTCTGTTTGTTTACACACACACACGCACACACACACGCACACACACACACACACACACACACACACACACACACACACACACACACACACTTTTCGATCAGCCCCGGGTCTTCGGAGGATGAACACCATGTTTGGTTGTGGGTCGAGTGCCGTATCTAAGATATGAACACTTGTGAACTCAAATCCCGGGTGGGCCTGTGCTGGCTTATAGCAAATAACGCAAACCTTTTTATCACGGAAACCCTTGTGTGTGTGTTTGTGTTTGTGTGCAATTTTTATCTTCGTATCTGTTCATAGCGTTTTCGTATATCCTGCATATTCAAATTACGTTGCACCTGCACTGTCTCCACCTTCCACTGGTCTCCTGTTTACATCTCCTCCTCCCTCCAAAGCCCCTGTCCTGCCCGTCCTCCTTCCACCGCTGCAACGTTTCAACACCCATGTGTATTTCGGGTCAACAGATTAGGCAGCTTTGTTGACCTGACCTTCGTTATCACGTCGCTTGTCAAGTCCCCAGAGCGATTAAACGTCTGTTTGAGGGGATGATGGGTGGAAAGGGGGGAATGCCTCGAAAGGGGAGGGAAAGGAAGAGAAGGGGGAAGGCTAGGGGGGAAGGGAGAAGAAGACTAAAGGAAAGGGGTTGATGAGGTTATAGGTTAAAGATGGACGGCTGTATAAGGGCGTCACTGGCAGTAATTTTTCTCTCTCGGTAATTAAGGTGCTAAGACGGCGACATTTCAAGATGGTAGGATAGAGAAACAGTGGGAATATGCCAAAAGGAGAGGAAGAATGTAGGTTTTGAGAGAGACTTTTATCTTAAGGACGAGAGAGAATGTAGGTTCCGAGTGATACTTTTATTTGAGGGACAAAGGAGAGGAAGAGCTTAGGAAAGAGAGGGCACCGTTGTAATGAAACGTTTTGAGGAATGCAGTTGAAAAATGTGTAGAAGAATGGAAAGAGGAACAGTGGAAAGAGGCATTTATGTAATGAGGTGAAATTATATCTCCTGTGTTTCAGAATGCGTTTAAGGATACATTTACTGAACGAATTTGTGAGTAAAAATTTGACAGGAGTTGTGAAAGAATCTGCGACTAATTCAACTTTGACAGGAGCTGTGAGAGACTTATTTGGGTTAATGCGTAAGATGGATAATTAATGGTATTTGGCAGTGTCTTGTTAGATTCTCTATAATATGTCTTCCAACGTTTGATAAATTCATATCAACCGTATCGATATATTTTTAGTTCTCTTGACACTCTTGGTGCCTCACTGCAAACAGTCGGTCAGGCTTTCGTCAGCATTTTCATTCACTTTTCCTGGGCTGTTTGGGTGGAATGGCGATCATGGACATTAGTTCTGAGGAATTCTAGATTTTGCTTTTGAGTACGGTTTTGTTGAGATCAACTGTGAAATTACGGATTTTATGAACAAATAAATGAAAAAGGAGAATATTAATATATTCTATAACTCCTTTCGATGTTCATCAGAATGATAATACTCTAATGTTATGAACTAATACGAAACAGCTGTTGCCTGTGAAGAACAACTTAAGATGCGTAAACTTTTCAGCTCAAACACTGCACAGAGACTCAGCTGGTTTGACGGTCCTCCGAGATGGCTGTCTTTTATACAAGCTGTTCGTGTCGTTCTTATGGCAACGTATCAAGTTGCCTCCGTCCTCGGTGGAGGAAGATATTATTCTTCATTGTTTACATACCACGTTCAAGTTGTAGACGTAAAACAAGACTAAAAAAATATGTAGTGATGCTTGACTATTTCTGGTATGTGACAGTAAAAAAGAAAAACTCTGAATATTCTTTTGGCAAATTGCATACTATAAACTTGTTTCTTTTTTTTATGCTTATGTTTTCATTTAAGTGGATGCGTGTCTGATGTTTCCCGAAGAATGTTGTGGGGGTGAGGAGGAGGTGGAGTGTGGTGGGATGGGGTCGACATATTGAAACGTGGTGAGACATTTCGGTAGCTTTGTGCCTTAGCCGCTTAACCTTCCAACATTTGTCTTCAGTTTTACTCTCATGCAAACAACCGTACATATGAGTATATATATATGTCAATATTGTATTATATATCAAGTGAATTTCAGCATTGCATAGATGCGGGTTTTCTTTCTTACTTAGGATAAACAGAATCCGTATTAGGTACAACAATTAATGCGGGACTGTCTCCACAATCATGAGCATAACTTGATGAGTTACTTTCATATATATGATATTTTAGTATTACATTCAGTTGGATGTAGACTCCTTTTAAGCTCACGGTATTGTCAGATGGCTTTGTAATGTGTACAATGAGAATGTTGTACAGAGAATGGCGTACCTCAGGAAAGTTGTTCATACCATTCTCTGCCTTCAAGACACAAGCGAACGCAAAAGACATTTGGAAGACTTTAGGACGAAGCACATTCCAGAATATGTTTATGAAACTAATGTCTCGTAATATACTAAAGAAACTAGCTTTTTCCGTATTTACTAAGTTATAAAGTACTATGAACATGTATTGAAAATATGTCAGTATTCTTAATATTCTTAATTAAAAAGAAAGAACATTTTCAGGGAACAAAGGCTTCAACAAAGTGTTGTCCTGTTATGAGCTAACGGGGCTGAACATCTTGGAAGTGCAAGACAAGTTTTGGACTTCAAACAGATGCTTTAGGGAACTCTTACGCCCTAGGCAAAGGTCTCAAATGAGTAGAAGTTTTTCCACGTTCCAGATGAGCTGGCGACTTAAAATTGGCAGGAAAGGTTGAGCGTCTTAAAGAGGGTTATGCCGCAGGTGGACCATGAGCGGACGTGTTCCTGTCGCTTTTCGTTCCTCTTGGAACAGCTGGGATGAACGACAAAGGACAGACGACCCACTTAAGTCGCCTTTCTTCCTCCAACTTTACATAACTAAGCGACAGTCGAACGATTCGCTAGTATCATCATTGGCACCACCAACATGAATTCCATAATCACCACCTCTCCCGCTCCACCATCAACACCATAATTCGCGCCAGCGCTATCTTGGTGATAGTCATGGTAGTTATGGAAGAGACGACGGCGATGGTGATAGCAGTTAGTAGTGGTGGTTGCAGACATAATGCTGGTGGAAGTGGTGGTGGCTCCAGTGGCGATGGTGGTGGTTTTGGTGGTCGCCATCACAACGACCGTCTACAGGTATTTCCACCATCACCCACCACCAATATATCTGACAGCGCACCATTATCACCCTTCATCAACGTCACCACGACCGCCAACAATACCACTACCACCACCATCACCATCTCCTCCAACACAACACGTGCTGCCGTCACCACGACCGAATTCATAATCGGATTAAAGCTCTTCTGTTTCTCACGAATTTAATTAAAGACGACAGATTGAATTTAAGATTTCGGGAATTAAATTTCTCCTCCGCTTATTTCCTGATCATCAAAACGGCTACTGAGACTTTACGGGATAGCTTTAACAATCGCATCAAGATAAATACTCTACGTAAATGGTTTTGACAATGGAAAATGGAAAATGAGAAACAACTATATAATCGCTACGGAAGAAACCCTTAAACGGAGGGGCAGACCCAAAGATGAGAAGACTTTCAACAACACCTCTCTTGGTTCTCGAAATAAATGGGTAGGTGGCAACCTTGCGCTTGAAAGACGTTAAGGACCTAACCTAATATGTTTCTCGTCTTGGTAGTGTCCATAGCCCCGAAAATCGTGTTTTTTAGAACATTTCGAAGCTTCATGTGGTACAAGTTAATCTTTAACTTTTTTCCTTTGTTATGTGTTTGTGAATTCAATCTTATTAAGGTTGAAGTATTTTTACGTGAACTTGAGCATTTTCAGAAGTTGTGGAAATGATAATTTTCCACCCGCGTTATATTGCTGGCTACGTTTCATATTGTTTTGTTATTACTTAAAAAAAGAAACATAATTTTGGGAAGACGTAATTATGGCACAACTGAATAGATTACCAGGAGCCTTAACGAAGACCAGAGCGTACCAGAATCTTTCGATTCAAATGATTTAGTCTTAAAGTCAGGTAACTACGATGATGATGGCATTGTCCACTCTACACATTTTTTGCTAAGGTCGTCTCAGCAACTCGCCAGTGACACTAGAACTCCCTGTTACGTTGCTAGTGTTTAAGGATAAAGAAATATGAAAGCTCTTGATTTCCAGAACGAAAAATGGGGCGGTTCGACCCCTCTAGAAATATGGGTTAAGGTACCGACTGTGTTGTCTTTAGTATGTCCTGGAATTGTAGTGCCTCCCTCTGAACACTTTTTTAATTATATATCCTCTTAAAATCTCTGGAAGTATGAGCCCTCTTGGCACGCTGAAGTTATTGTCCTCCTGGAAAACTCTTGAAAATACGAACCCTGTGTAAATCTCCTTAACTACAGTCCTTCTTGGCCCTATTTAATTATGATCTCTAGACGCTCTGGAAATGTAAACCCTCCGTAAGTTGGTGGAATTATGGATTCTTAAATATCTTGGACTTGTGTTCGCTTGCAGAACTCTTTGATTTTAAATCCTCCATTATTCACTGGAACTATGGCTCATCTCAACTCTAGAGACTCCGCAAATTTTTGTAGAGCGTGAAACTTCCCGAACATCTGGAAATGTGACTTTTATTTTCCGTTCAGGTGCTAGATATTTCTTATTCAGATCTCTGGAATAATGGGCCTTCTTATCCTTTTGGACTTATCTTACTTCATGAAATCTCCAGATTTATGTACCCCGCTGTAAATAAGTGGACTTATGCTCGCTCATGAAATCCTTTAAATGATGGAGTCTTTTATCCTTTTGGAAATACCAGACCCCCAGGAGTATGTTGGAGTTATGAACACTCTTGAGTCTTCTGTAATTAGGGACCAGCTTCTTTAATACTATGACATTATAAACTTTCTTGAGCACCTTTCTGGTTGAGGACATGTTTGGAAAATAGAAAATAATGAATATCTTTCGGACTTTTTCCAGATATAAACTTTTCTCACTGCTTACGAATTCTGATTAAGGTTTCCAGTGTTATGACTTGGGAAATATTCACCATCTTCATTTCTCTGATATTAAATTATTTCTGGGTATCACTGCACTTGAAACCTTTCATATGCCGTTGAAAATGTATTTTTTGATTTTTTTTGGGGGGGAATGTTGAAATGATTTGTATTCTAAGAGCATATCATAAACAGGTTTTGTTTTTTAATCATCCTGATTTCATGGAATATCTTAGTTTTCTTTAATAATAGACTTCTTTTAACCTTCTGGGGACGCAAACCCTCTTCTGTATTGAGGAATTCTGGGAGATCCGCA
Source organism: Panulirus argus (assembly GCA_038088735.1). Taxonomy (NCBI): domain Eukaryota; kingdom Metazoa; phylum Arthropoda; class Malacostraca; order Decapoda; family Palinuridae; genus Panulirus; species Panulirus argus. The sequence continues at coordinate 7,842 of JAYMFT010264757.1, forward strand.
GCACCTAGGAATTATAAAGTTTCCAGCGTATCCTGGAAATACAGGCCTCCTAAGATGCTGTGTGGAAGGCCCTTGTTTGATGTATGTGATAGTAATTCAGTAGTTTGAAAGTGTTACAACTCTCCGCGTGGAGTCGCTGATAGCAATGTAGGTGGAAGCACTGTGCAGATCCAGAGGTGTTGTCAGGGATAACGAACCCAGCTCCGAGTGTTAGACGTCTCATGTAGGAGTGTATTGGAGAGCATCATCAACGCTCTGGAAATGTTCGTCTACAAAATGACCGGCGGAGGTTGCTGCTTGCAGGCAGTTTGGCAGATTTTCAAGGATCACATTCTATAGGTAAGAGAAGGGAATGTCCAATTGTCAGGTCCTTACATTCAGTTCTATAAGTGTCTTCTTGCAGGAACTGGGGGCTCTTTGGTCGGCGAGAACCTCGACGACGAAAAAGGTCCTGGTTCGCTTGAAGGGTTTGGTACGCTTCGGTTGAGTCCGTAGAGCTTCGAATACTGTAGTTCAGGGTGTCGATACAATCTTGTCGACTGATTTTGTTCATCTAAGACTGATGGTCACTTTTTCCGTTTTCTGTGAGGCAGTGAAAACTTTACCGTGCGCATCAACAGAATGGTTTCTTTTCTTCTGTTATGTGCCACAGGCTTCTTTATGTTTAGATTATTCTTCAATATTTCAGTGTTTCAAATTTATTTTATCTTTCTATTTTTCATTAGATTCTAGCTTGCTCTGAAGTTCGGTACACACCGTATTCGTATGAAAGTTCGGTACGTTTCGGTCAAGTCCGTTGAGCTTGGATATGAACACAAGAATTATATTCTTAGATACCAGTTTCATAGGTACCAATAACTTTGTATGCGTTTTCCCTAACGGCATTCTGGTAACGAAGGGGCTGGTAGGTCTGAAAGGTTATGGTTGGCATGCTTAAGCAAGCTTGGGCAAACTAAATGTAAACAAACCCATGTCGACAGTCGATATGGCTTAACCATACTAAGAACAACGACCAGGTAATTTCGTTAGTTCCCCACTCTGTCTTGGTTATTTAATACTTCGCGTCTCTGCTGGACGAGATCTAGTAGAACGATAGGACTAAATCTGCTGGCAGGTTCCATCTTCACATTACGGAAATAAAGAGGCACATTTGCTGTAGAGCATTGTTACGGAAATGTTATTTAGAACGTAGTGTCCGTCCATGTTCCCAGGTTAAAAAGTATGACACTCTACCACTAATGTTTACAGTAAGCTTATTAGTTAAAAAAAAACATTACTGATCACAGGCAGTATCGTTTACAGTACATCATAACATTTTTGGCCATGAATTCGTATTTTAAACTAGCAGGATAAGCGTCGGAAGTGGGATTGCTTATGATTTACAGCAGTTTCGAAATGCTTTCTTTCAAGGAAAGTAGCGCAAGTGAGGAAGGAATGCAGTACAGTTCATTGCTTTCAATAGAGCTCTGTTGTGTTGACAGAAAATGTAACAAACTTTTGTGTATTAATGAAAATGAATGTCAATTTGAGTTCGATGTAATTCTATTGATTTTGCTCAGAGTCTTTTGAGATTCTACAGTGCCTTTGACATATATTAGAAATAAGGGTACGAGAGAGAGAGAGAGAGAGAGAGTAAAATGAACGAGAGGTGCATGTTAAGGAATATCTATAGCCACACAAATGTAAACATTGACTTACTGCCTTCTGGATGATTTAAATTCCAATTGGTTCTCCGCCAGAGGGAGGCAGCCGCCACTTCGACAAGTTTCTGGGTCTTCTGGGAGAGAGGATACGACTGCGTGGCTGGGACAAGTTCAGAGGAGGTCTGGACGTCAAAGGTAAGTTCACGTTCTTGTTGTTGATTTATTCGAACCGTGCTTCGAGACATTTGTTCGACCACCAGGCTTCGAGGCATTTTCTCGATTTAAGTATTTCGAATAGGAATATTTCTTGAATCATTATATTCTTCTTTTCTGTTACATACTTTTTAAATATATTTGATATTTTTATTAGAATTAATAACATGTTGAGTTACTTGATCGTTTCGAACAAATGCCACAAAATGATTCCCCTAAATTATCTCTGGTATATTTGCTTGAATGTATTCGAACTCAAGGTTTCGAGTGCACATTGTTCTGCACATCACTTACTCTCGCGTGATTTCATGTATGTGGAAACGTGAGAGGTTATACTTTGAAAATTGTTGTTGTAAGTATCCGTGTGTGACTGTGAGAGGCACTTCAGCCGACAATGATATACAGCCTTCATTCGCGGCTGCAAAGTTCTCACACCCAACACAAAGGTGAAGGAAAATGTATATACACTTGTAACTTTGCAGTTTAGACGGGCCGTGGTGAATTTAGATATGCTCCTCCAACCCTGACATAAGTTTTATATGTTTATTTAAAAAAAAACTCTGAAGTTAATTACAGAGAATTTTTTTTGTTTTTGTTTTTTTTGCAGACGAATTGAAGTAGTATTTTTTTTTTCTTTTTTCGCTGTGTGTCGGGAATGGGAATATAACCTCTATATATTTATGCCCGAGGAGTGATATGTTTTGTGTTATTTTCAATGTTGAAGATTATCATAATTTCGTGTAACTTTTTTAAGCCAAGCTGGCGTAAAAATAGTGTCATATATTTGCTCCAACGAACGCGCAAAAACAGACACTTCCAAACTTGCTTGTCGGAGTTATACAAACGCATTGCCCAATATTTCCACCGCGTAAATCCCACAACAATATATGTCCACTTCATCATAGTTATTACATGCGAATTTGACAGGTCCAGTCATTGTATGTGTTAGAAGAAGTTTTCATATATATATATATATATATATATATATATATATATATATATATATATATATATATAT
>JAYMFT010264768.1:0-10715 GCA_038088735.1 Panulirus argus
GAAGGGGAGGGTTTCCAGCCCCCCGCTCCCGCCCCTTTTAGTCGCCTTCTACGACACGCAGGGAATACGGGGGAAGTTTCCTGCAAGACGAGGTAACGCCCATGAACAATGAACGGACTCATTAGCTCCCATGCACTCTCATGTTGTTGTCTGTAATACACAGAAACTAGAGCCCCCTATCCACAGCCAAACCTCACAGGCCTTTATGTGGTTTCACCTGACCGCTTCATATGTCCTGGCTCATCCCCTTGACAGTACGTTGCTCCTCGTATAGCACGTCGCTCCAATTCACTCTGTCCCTTGAGAACTAAAATCATCCTCAACTCCAGCCTTCAATCTCCAGTTCTGTTCCTTACCCTCTTGCTCACTCCACATCTGACGTGTATATCCTCAAAATTGGCCTCTCCTCACTCATCCTCTCCAGATGTCCAAACCATTTTACGACACCTTCGTATTACCACACATCTCTTTTACCTTATCACTGCTTGTTCGATCAACCCTCCTAACACCACATAATGTCCTCGAATAAACCTCTGAGGAAGTTAAATATGGGAGGATTCCTTTGATCCTTTACTCGCCACGAGGAAGACGAAATGTAACGAGTGAAGCTAAGGTAGAATCAGGGACCTGAGGCGTATACAGGAATCACTATGTATCTAGGAAGATGCTTAACCATGAGGAATTTTTCTGTGAGCTTGGAAAGAATAAAGAAAACGTAAAGATATGGAACAAAACACAATGTGCAACACAAATCACTGCAGTTTATGAAAAAGGGCAAAAGGAGGATAGCAGGTGTGACTTAAAAATACGTTAAACAAGGGGCAAGGAATGAATATCTTTGAACCAGGCATCAAGTCAATCCATGACATATGATAAAGCTTCTTAAACTGAAAAAAAGAACCTGTGGCTTACTGTCGGAGAACAAGGGAATTCCCTGTTACTCGGGACTAAAACGGTGATACCGGAGGGTAAAAAATCAGAGACACAGAATATGGCCTGGAGCTTTGTATTAAAAACAATACGCATCTGCTGCAAGCTGAACGACAGGCCTACGTACAGAGGAGACGGATACCACACATTTTCAGGCTGAATGACTTCCCACTGATGGCTGGGTGGACGGAAAGCTTAACAAATCAATCTCCTAGCATTGTTATCCCCAGCTCCCCTCTCGTCCATGAAACATCACCTCACTGCACCCAAACTTTTCATTGCCTAACAATCCTGCTTCATAATCTTTGTTGGTTATACAAATAATATATTGTGTTTTATAAACGTTGCTGTTTTCTTTCTAGAAAAAAATCTGAGACTTTTCAGACTATTTCTGGATTCCCATTTTGTAAGTAATCAGTGATGCAGTTTCGACCTGTGGCCACCACCCTGCCCCTCTAGCGTCTCAATACACTCGCTTACAGAAGTGAACAGGTCATCCGCCATGAATGCAGTCAGGACATTTGATTCGATTTAGTGCACCTCCGCGTTATTATTCAGAACAAACCCACTTGCAGAATTAGCTGGCAATGATTGCCGCGAATGCCACAAGTAAAGTTTACGTAGATCAATAAATACGCCAACAAAACAACAACATTGTGTCTGAAGGAGAGAGTAGCTACGCACAAGAACAGTTAGAGTACAAGTTAAGGTCATTTGTGACATCTGGCATATCATCAGCCAATCAAGTGACAGCATTTATCGTTATTTAGCCAATCAAGTGATCGCATTCATCAAGCGCGCCTGTTGTCACTGTATGTAGTTAGTTATTTAATAATTAAGTTATATGCTTATCAATCGGCAGAGTCATTAAGGCTGTGAAGTCAAGTTTTAACCATCAATAAAAAAATTTGAACACCTTCAGGCGTTCAAGATAATGCTAAGACCATACACGCTTTAAATACATTATATATATATATATATATATATATATATATATATATATATATATATATATATATATATATATATATGGTCCATGTCATAAGTGTTGACAAGGGACCGAACAGTTTATAGAGACAATGGATAAGCACCAACTATCCAAGACATAGACTAGTAATACCCAATAGAAGTAATAACTTGCTACAATCATGGCAACTCCTGGTGATCTTTTGTCCAATGTTCAGGAAAATCTTTTTCCGTGCAAAATAAAATGATACTGGATTCTTAATTCTCCCTCAAAAAAACTTGTAAATGTCACTTAACCTAACCGTCCAACCAAGCTCAGCAAACAAAGCTTTTCTTAATATACTTTATTTTGCAAGAGAAGTTATGAAGTGGAAATCGATGACCGTAAAAACTTCACCTGTTGTGTCGGTCGACTAAACCATACATAACGGGGCGCAGGAAGGTGAAGTATAACCGTGATTATGTCTTAAGAGATGACTTATACTGGTCATAGTAATAACAATCAAATAAACAATTCGGAAACGTGTACTTTCGCCATCAGGCTACTTACGTAAACTGCACTGAGCAGCCAATTGTCAACATTCATTACCCGTTACCTTAATTTCTCACTCACTCAGAATCATGTTGTTTTATCATAAGATATACTAAGGTAGCAATAGGGTGAGTCTACTGGATGGCATAACGTCTTAAAACAGTTAAACACGTAGTTAATCTGGTTACGTTAGTCGGTGACACCTAAGTCCTTGTGACCAGGTTAATACACTTTAGTTGTAATCCACTAACTTCAGCTAGGACAAGCTGTGACACTAATTCCAGGTAGGACAGTCGATTAGGTCATTATGCAACAACTACGACATTTCAAACCATCGTTGTCAAGGTTATCATGCGATAACGCCCAGCTTGGACAGTTTGACATACAGTCCTCCCAAACAGGCAATCACACGGTGCTTTCTGCTACAAATAACCTCAAGCACACCGATATTGTGCTTACACTATGACAACTGATCTCATATGACAATCTGTTGACAATGGTTGTTCTCGTGAATTCTTAAACTTTATTCAAAGTCACCTGGTCGTATCATCAATTTTCTGCTCATATTACAAATATCATACCTACAACAGGGTTAGTTTTCTCCATAATCTTGTTGACAGACGTAATAATCCACTAGGACTTTAAGACCTTAAATCTATCACCCAGTACACAAAACACTTTATGTAGTGTTGGGTCCAGCTGTCCTGTCATTACCTATGTAGACATGATCACTCAAGTTCCTGAGCTCTGTAATGTGATACACAATAATATCGACTGTAATAAACATATCTATTCTAATGAGTGTATAACGGCACAACACTTACCCACAGGAAACGGTACACCACTGCGGCTATCTCTCCTCGGTGTTGACGCTCTGGGGTTACACATGTACTCGACAGCCACTAGTGTTAAACAAACAGAGTAAATCCACCACTATATATATCGAGGGGCTCTTTTGTGTCACAGTTCGGTACGGAGATACTGATCACTCTCCGCAACTACTGAGGGAACGTTACGACTGCGTAAACAAGCGTGCCTGGGAGTGTGTGTCCGGCGCACCGCAAGAGACCACTTCGAGCAACTGGCTGGCCCCGGGTCTGAGTGGCAACCGACCGGAAGGGCCTTGGATGTGGCAGTGTCCTCCCCTCCCTCTGGGGCACCCTCTTCACGCCTTGCCTCTCCCCAGTAAAGTTCTGGTTGTCCCTCGTCATCTCAAACTCCCTTTCCTCTACCCTGTCGTCATATGCACCACTGATGGTGTTCTACCTGCCTGTCATGTCAAAAAGTTTATTTTCCTAAGTATAAGTAAGCACAGTGTGTCTGTGACTGTGGATGAAGAGCACACATCAGGAAGGAGGCAGATGCAAGCTTGGAACGTTCTCACAGTAAAGAGGTAAACATCTTCCTTGATGGGTCGGGTGAATTTCAAAACGATAATTACGACTCGCGTTGTCTCGGAAGAGTTGTAAGCAAGAGTATCAGATAAAACTATTCCTAACAATCGTGGTAGCCCTACATTATTGGTATTTCCATCGAAATATGTAATCATTATAACATTTTGTCATGGCAAATGATAGTGAATGTCACTAGCAATGGATATATTACAATGTTAAAAATGTAGGGCTACCAACGTGAGGCCAGACCAATGAGAACTTCTCAAAATCGTTCGTCACTGGTATCATATTGTTTCACAAACGTGGAAGTGGTAAGATATTTTTTCATTTTTCATGGTGAGTACAGTAGAGACATTGTACAGAGACAGAGGATGGAAATCTCGTCAGAGAGGGAGGAACAGTGTTATTGACACTGATAATGATACATAAGAAGGGCTCGAATACATTTGGGCACAAGTAAATATACAGAGTATCAGGAGACACAAGATTTATGCACAATAGAATATACTGACATTATTAATCATGCGAGAGTTCAAAGTAGAGGAAGCTCTAGGTATATAAGGTAGAAAATATACTGGACTTGGTCATAATACAAAGGAAGGTCTGAATAGGTGAATATTGTGCAGGGCACATAGTAATGACGACTTCATCAAGGGGACGTGATACAGGATATATATATAGTTCAAGGCAGACCAAACTATGAATACTGTATCAAAGCAGACCAAACTATGAATACTGTAAAAGAATATTCTCAAGAGAATCCGTATCAACAATGTGATCAAAAAGATCACTTCTGACATCTTAGGACCTCAACAATATCGTGTTTAAGTGTATTTCATCAGCGGCAGAGCATATACGACATAGTTGTCTGTACCTTTAACGTATTCTGGCAGTGACATAATGTTAAGGGTCTGTCTTTACTATCATTAAGGACTCTCTTCCTCTCTCCAGCTCAGAGCTGCTCCGGGTCAGCTGGCCAGATGAGTGAGACCATCCCACATGGTGATATGTGTGGAGGTCACTGAGCGAGATCCGGCAAGCGGCGGTTTATTTACAGGTCGCCTCTCACAACTGGGGACGATCACCATCAGTTGCTGTATACCCTCCATACAATGGTTGGTGACTTTGATCATAGCAACGTTTAAGCTTACAAGCTCTGGGCGTCTCCTGGTCTGTCATCCTGGTAGTAAAGCTAGAGCGCGTCTCGTCTGCTCTTTATTTCATTAACTTATCTATTTCATATTTTGACAACATCTAATGCTAACGCTTGATACCAAAAGCTGCTTTGACAGCAGCCGCCACTGAAGATGCATATCTAAGACATGTTGAGTATGAGGGAAGGAAGCACAGAGTTACACCATACACGAAAAAATGACATTATAAGTTGGTTATAATGCCAGTCTAAGAACACTGCTTGCCGGTAAAGGTAACAGTAATCTTGTAATGCTACAGTGATCGGTTAGATAGCTAAAGTCGGTGGAATACAGCGCAAATAATCTAGAATTCCCAAGACCCCAACACAGTGCCAAGGCCCGTAGCAAAAGGGGATGCGTGAGGGTATGCTCCCTGGAAAAATTTTCTGCCCTCTGGTAAACGACAGAAAACGCTCAAAATGCATTGGCAGTCCCACCCTAATGAGTGGCTTGGGCCTCCCTGGGAAACTACATCCCCTACCTGGGTAGAGAGTCTGGTTTCCATATGGGCTTGATACAGCCCCTCCATGACACACAGACGAATGGTTGATGAGGAAAATTAATCATAATTGCTTTCAAACGATCCATATACTTTCCCAGACATTTTCAAGTGTATTATCGGGTGTTGAAATACGCTGTACGGATAAAGCAAGTACAGTACTTTTATGTGAAACAAAGGAATTTTTTTCAACGAAATTTACACCTTTATGAGAGCACATATTTTTTTTTCTATAAAACGTTTCTCTTGTTACGTCTAAGTAGACAGCCGTGAAAATAGGTGAAAATACATAAATGAACACTTAACTGAAAGCAGATATCTCCGTCTGATACGGAAGACACAATTGCTTTTTCCTTTTTTTACGTTAAAAGTAACCGGGAATTGACCCCACAGCCCCCGTCCTTACCCCCCTCAATCCTTCAACTTTAATAGTCACGGGAGGAAGTGCCCTTTTAGCTGGGAAATGTTTCTTTTAGCCTTCTGTACCAAATTTGATTATTCGTTATCTGACATATCATAGTTATACACCGTGTTCCACCACATGTATAAAGGTACGATTATTCCTAGTACCATTAACATAAAATTCGTTCGAGGTGATCCTCCCACAACCCTGTGCTCTTCACACAGGAATTCATCTTTGGATTGATATCTTCCTTTCTGCTACCAATGATCCATCTTCTAAATCTACGAAAATGAGAGGACACCTCTTGAGTAATCGATACATGATGGAAACTATACAGAGAACGCACGATGAAATAATAATCAAGCACGAATCTGGTCAGCCAGAGAAAAGCCTTCAGTTGGTTTCCTGTTGTGTTTTGATCCAATGTCACAGCTTAAAAATAAAAAAAAAATGTAACGTTAATGATAAAAACTAAAACTCGCCTGTCTTCTTTTTTGATCGATTATGACAGGAAAAACAATTGTGGATTTGTGTCCATAATTTTGTGCAATTTACTGTAGTACAATACTGCCTTAATTTCAAGCGTTACCAGTTTTTCTGGTGCAGCAATGTGCCGATCGTTTTCTAAGGATTATAAAGACATCTTATCCTATAAACAGCGAATACGTCTACTAACTTTAACGGCGTTAGCACTGGACCTCCTGATTACACGGTTTAAGGAGACAAAAAGTCCATATTTTTGAGGGCGTCATTGATTGTAAAATAACGGCCGAATATTTTAAAACCTCTCAGCGGGGCCCTCATCTCGACCCCAGGGAGTGTGCATCTCCCCCGCCCGTGGTATGACTGTTTGCACGGGGAGTCCCACAGTTGATTTGTTCTCATTTCTACTGCATTTATCTGCTGGCGAGAATCATATTGCATCATATTAAGTTGGCTACCCTTTTAAGCGGAAGAAAGGGGAGCACACATATGAATCCAGTATATCATAAGAAATAGTTTTCCTGATACTTAAGGATAAATTCAATTTAGCTTAACATCAAACTCTCAAAGTGCAATGGACTATGAATACATACTCCAGTGACAGTGGTATGGTAAAATTTCTCATGGAATCATTATCTAATATTCACATTATTAGTAGGATAAATAGTAGTTTCATTCTTGCAGCTTTGTTGATTTGATAATAGGTAGTTTTTCTGGTGTATTTCTAGTCTGCACTTGTAAAATCCGTCATTTAGGTCAAAAGTGGCTTGTTAAGTTTACAAATCGTAAGCTCTCACCTCATTTTTCTTTACGCCGGTGGCTCTGCTGAGGTCAACTGAGCCGTGTGTCCTGTTCGGCCAAGCTCATGACCTGTGTTCCCTCTGGGGTTGTGATGTCAAGTGAGGTGTCACATCGGGACTTGTCAGGCGCGGTTTGGGAGCTGACTTCGCCGTCACTTGAGGTCGCAGCCAATGAGGTAATCTAGTAAAACGAGGTGAAGTAAAATTGGGAAAATGTTGCTACAGACTCTTCTCAAATGGACCTTAAGACCCCAGGTATAAGACACTCGGGGATGATAGTATCGGATGGGGACGACATGTACCACAATAAAGGAAGTGCAAATTGACCCATAATCCAAATTAGGTGGTGGGTCTGAGTGCGCTGCGTAGATGAATACGATTTGATATTCATCAGAAGTCCGATGAATTCTTATTTTCAAGTGACACGGGAACAAAAACTGGTGGTGGTATTTGCTCTTTGGTTAAAGCTAATCTTAAACCTCTACTTGAAAATCTTGAGGAAATTAAAGATAAACTTTGTGCGAGAATAATGGTACAAAATAGCACGAGGAATTCCGTCAAATCACCTTTGACGTAACTTTTACCACTGAGTCATGTTAGTCCTACTTTGCACTTGCAGATTTTGATAATCGATTTTTCTGGACGGGAGATACGTTATGGAAATAGCCTGCAAAAAGCTTTAGAAAGTTAATCCAAGTGGTAGAGGGAATACACGTGGTAGTGAGTAGCAGTCATTTAGGGGAACGATATCTAAATTCCACTGAAATCAAGAAATGATTGTTGTTAGAAAAATATCACATATAAAACTCAAAGAGAACAAATAACCAATACAATAAGAGTGTGCAAATTTGCACTAAACAACTAAAAATGTATGTTACAGCAAACGTCACGAAAATATATTTAGGAAGTAAAGGTATGATCACCGACAAAAGAGAAACTTTTCTGACATTGATCGTTATATTAAGTGGGCGGGGATGGGAGATAAATGGGTGGACGGGGTTCTTTTTATAGTCAGTGGGCATATGGTGAGACTGTACGGCAGAAGAGGCTAATGAAGCAGCTGGAGTAGTAGACGGTCATAAGAGGAGAACAATTGCGATGGACAAATAATTACCTAAATGAATGGGAACAAAGATCATACAGTATATCTGAGACGGAAATCGAATTTGGTTAGAGGAACATACATGAATACTATATTGGATCAAGCCAAAAATATGACCAACCAACGAGTGTTCAGGATTGTGATGAACAAAACGACATAAACAAGTTCGAGTTTTAGGAAGCAGTATGATTGATAAAGGTCAACCAACCAAATGGAGATTAAGGATGAGACTTTACTGAAAGTATGCTATACTATAATTACCTGCTTCAGAGGATAATCAGAGAGGCTATAATTACCATCATAGGGCTATAATTACCCGCTACAGGGGATAGGCTGTAATTACTATCTTGCAGGACGAATTACGGGAGCTTGTCTATGAGAGTGACTTGGGGTTGACACAACGCTCATCTTACCATTGAATACCACATTACAAGAATCGTAAAGATTTATGGATCAAGTGATGTTAAAACTGCCTTCATATACCGGAACAATATGTTAAAGAAAAATACACCATGTGACAGATGCCAGTTTGGATACGCATCACCGATTTAGTCATCCCCATTTGAATATATACATACTGTGGTGGAAGTTTCAACGAAGGGTGATACAAAACTACTTGAATTAAGAAAGATGGAATGAAGAAAACGAACAGCCAACACCATTGTGGTGCCGACACCAGGAGGGCAGGAGGAGGAGACGGGATCACAACCTTGACAACTCTACATCGATCTGACGGGGTTGATATTAAATCATTCTTGACTTTGGTAATGTATGTAAACACTAGAGGGCAAACAACGAAACCAAAGAAGAAAATCGGATGAATGGAAGATTGTAGATATAATGAATGAAAATTGTTATGATGTTTGATACATCATGTGATAATAAAGAAAATTTATGAGGTAGGGAACCACGAGTATTATGTTCCTGTTTAGTCTTGCACGAATAGCTATTTAAACACACACACACACACACACACACAAACAAACAAATAATGAACAAGAAGAAAGATCTACAAAGAAGGATAGGTAAAGAATGCAATAACAAAGGCTGGAAGAATGATAGCCTATCTCACTATTAACAAAGGCTGGAAGAATGATAGCCTATCTCACTATTAACAAAGGCTGGAAGAATGATAGCCTATCTCACTAACAGGAAAATGCTGGTTGAGATTACCAGTTCTGAAGACTTGCACAAGACAAGAATTGCTTCCCCAGATTGGAAACGGATGAAACTGGATTACTTGGTCAGTGAATAGAGTTGTAAAGGAGCACAGCACAGTCACTTTGGTTCACACACACACACACACATTTCTACACAACACCACACTCATACCAAACACGACATGTGAACCTGTACCATGTATACCACAACCACAGTATCACTCTGTTACCACTCAATGTATGTGGTGTCAGCTTCAAACTCTTATCGGTAGCATTTGCTTATTTTTTTTTCTTTTCTGAAAAGCGATGTAAGGGAGAGAATGGGGTATGAAATATGACATTGTACTTAAGAGTAGGTGTGAGCTAAGTAGGTTTAAGTCTGGTGGTCTTATGTAACTTTTAAGCGGAAGCGCATGAAAAATACTTGTGAAGCTTTATTGTCAACCAAAGTGCATGGGAGGTGGGCGGGCTTAGATGAGGATCTCATAATAACCACAACTGACGTCCCTCTTGGTCACTCAAGATATGCTAAAGCAGCATTTTGATGAATTAGATAACCTATTGCTTAGTGACACAAACTGATTATTTACATATATGTGGTGACTTTAATGCTTACACTGGCATTGCATGCGAGTGTTGACAGCGGTGATAACAGTGATGATGGCCATATGCTTGTTGATGATGTGTACACTGATTTAGGTGATCTTGGTATATTTCAGTGTATAGGCATAATCAAGATTCAACACAAGATTAAAGTTCTTTTGGTAAAAAGTTTCTTGAAGTTTGTTTGTAAAAATAACCAGGCGTTAATTTTTAATGGGAGGATGGGTGATGATTGTGGTGTTGGAAAAGCCACTTCTGCTTATAATACAACTATAAATCATGTTATTGGTTCACCATTGTTAACATGTTATGAAATCTAGAATTCTAGATTTTGATCCATTATACCCTAATGCTCATTGTGGTCTGCACACACAATTGAAATTCAATTGTACTGTAACAAATGTAAATACAATAAATGATGTTTACGGAGGGGGATATATGAGTGAAGCCTGGAAGATGGAGAATGGATAAAAAGAGTGAATATGAGTGATGATTTTTGTCGAGTGAATGACTTTGTAATACAGATGGCTGAGTTGTCTGAGTTGTGTGGCCATCGGCAACGCAAGGTTGTGGCGTTTTGATAACTGCTTCTTTCCCTACACGTCGAAGCTCTGGAACTCTCTACCTTCTCATGTCTTTCCCAATAACTA
>JAYMFT010264779.1:0-10715 GCA_038088735.1 Panulirus argus
CTGTATATGAAATAGGAGACACGTTTAGGAGAATCTCTCTCTCTCTCTCTCTCTCTCTCTCTCTCTCTCTCTCTCTCTCTCTCTCTCATAGGATCGTCAGCCAATAGTGTATGGCCATGAGGGAGGGTACCCCAGGATGGGGAGGGGGCCCCTCCCACCACACACACACACACACACACACACACACACGGGTCAGCAGGTCACATTACCCACAAGGTTCGCGTCTCACAATCAGGAGGACGCTATTCAGAGCGTATAAAAAAAGAAAAAGAAAAAATATCCATTCTTCCCTGGGCCATTGAAGACCGTCTCTGGACCACAACTTTCATGACAGTTTTCTCAGGACGGTTCTGTCTGGCTGACCTCCCCCTCCCCCCACCCCCCACCCCCCACCCACGCTGCTGCTGCCACTGTAACGACCGCCGTCTCACCGTCCACTGTCCTCCCGTCTCGTGTCTCTCCTGGTCGTCGTCAACCCCCCCCCCCTCCTCTGCCTCCCGTCAACCTGACAGTCTCTCCCGTCCGTCACCTGCCTACCGTCATCACGGCCGCCTCACCACCGTCCTCTGTCGCCGTCTGACTTTCCTCCTGACGGTGTCTCTTCCGTCCCTCTGCCGGCCGTCAGCCCACTGGTTCCCTCCCCCGCTGCTCCTCTCCCCTTCCCTCGCCTCTCCATCTCCCTCCGTCACCCCTCTGGTTCCCCCCACCCACTCCTGCTCCCTTCCATGTCCGCCCTCCCGCCTCTCTCCCTCGTTTATCGTCCCTCCTTTCCTCCTCCCTTTCTTTCCCACTCTCTCTCTCTCTCTCTATCCCATCTATGGCTCCTCTTCCTCTGGGGAAACTTAATCTCGTGTGTGGAGGGGGCGCATCCTGCCCGGGTCTTCCTCACATGATGGAGTCGAGGATCTTGGTTCATTATCGATGCCACCGCCGGGCCGGGCCGGGCCGGGCCAGCCCCTGCGGCAGCCCCTCCACCATCCACCCCCCTTTTCCCCCCTCCACCACACCCCTTGCCATCACGTCTCCCCCAGCTTTCAGGGGGGCATACGCTGCCTGATTCACAGGTCCTGGATCCCTTCCAGTGTCTGGAAGCTGCCAGATTCACACGTTCCAGATGCCTGGAATTCCAGGAACTACATGCTACTCGACTCTCATGCCCTGGACGCCCTCTCAGGAGCCTCAAGTCTGCCTAACCTGCACATCTTGGGCGTTCTCAAGGGCTTCACCGTCGCCCACCTCACCCACTCTGGTGGGCGGCTGGCTGCAGGGTGGGCAACGCGCAACACCTAACCTGGGCGCCTCTGAGAGGAGCCGACAGACCTTCAGTTGCAAGTGTTGCTGGGACCCCAGACGGTGGCGGGATTACCACAGTCCAGAACAGCAGAATGGAAGGTACGTACACACGGTGCCTCTCGACGTCTATCTCTCTCTCTCTCTCTCTCTCTCTCTCTCTCTCTCTCTCTTAGATTAAGATGTCCAGCCGGACAGGTCCTCACGTCCGTCCAATCGCTTGATGTCTCAGTCACGTCATCTTCGTCGGGGGAGAGGAAGGGAGGGAGGGAGAGACCAGGGAGAGGAGAGAGTGAGTGTGTTACATAAGGATATAGAATGCGAAGGTGTCTCGTGAATGAAGAGGTGGCGTGAATGGCGACAGACGTATGGCGCAGACCGACCCACCACACCCCCTGCTAACGGATGCTTTTGAGATGTGTCAGACGATGGGGGTGGGGAAGGGGGTGACGGGGATGGACATGACAGTCACGGGTCAGCCCCAGGGGAAGACGGCCAGCCGAGGACGATGACATATAATGCCACGAAGTAACAGAGACGCTTCATAGTCGCACGATGAAATGTGAAATGATGACACGAATACGGCAGAAGATAAGTTAATAGAGGCGCCATTATGATGGTAAGTGGCTGGGCGCCATGACACTTGTGGAGGCGATGAACAGTGAGAACTCACTGTGTCGGGGGGTCACTGCAGAAGGTTATACGTGCCGAGGGCTGACTGTGACACCAGATAAACTCTCGTAACCACTATGCCGGTCAGTGCGGCCCACCAAGCCGAGAGCCCGTGCCCACCCAGACCCACCAGTCACAAGGCATGGCCCACCAGCGCGACCGGGAACATTACTGCAGTTCCAAAAGTCTAATTCCTGTAGTTGCTGTAGTGAACTGACAGGACTGAGGGCCTGTGAGTCCTCTCCTGTCACGCAAGAAGTGGGAGGGCGACAGATACTCTGCCACGCCTCACAACTTGCCCCCTGGCGACCTCCATCAAGCTATCAGCATCATGTGCGGTTCCCGCAGATAACCCGGCATCCGTCCCTCGCCCTCCCAGGCACCCCTTCTCGACGCCTCAAACACCCTCGGCCTCCCAACCCTCGTCGCCTCCCCTACCTCCCCCTACTAGTGGGGCTTCCCTTAACCAACGCTTTAGTCTCCCCGCCGTTGTCTTTATGGCTGTCATGCTCCCCTTCTGCCACACAACATATTCCTCGCTGGTTTATGAAGAGGTGGCGGCCTTCCTCCCTGCCCCAGTGTTACTCCAGCGTCGTGCTGGCTCCAGCCTGGGAAGACATTAAACTCCCACGAGACATACGCACCTGCCTGCCTCCTCCCCACAGCCACCAGGCATCACTCATTCACCACGCCATTCACCCCAACACCGCCCACGTCTCTCCCTCTCTACACCCTATCTCTCTCAACAGCCCAACACCGCCCTCGTCTCCCTCGCTCTACACCCCATCTCCGCCCCAACAGCCTCCAACCTCCCTAAACTATGTACCTTAAACGCCTTCCACTGTCCTCTCAACTCAGTATATATCAAACTTTCAACACAATAGCCAAATATAGCATTAGAAGCATGAAACCCCATACTTCCCCCCCCCCTCCCTTCCTATTCAACATGTTGTAAAAGTTTAAAGGTTGTGATCAAGTCGCTCCTCACTCCTCTCTCATCCAAGGTGGGCAATTTTAATGCCTCTAGCCTTTTCCTGTAAGTTAGTTTTCTTAACGTTAGTACCATTTTTCTTGCCTTCTACGGGAGCTTCTCTCATAGCTCTTTGAGCTTCTTTAGATGCATATTCTAATTCTGACTTTATGTAGGCTATGAAAAGCTTGCCAAATATTTCCTTTGTCTGTATACTTGAAGGTTATTCCGATACCTGCCAGCAGACGGTCTGGCTCCTTTAGCTACTCTCCTAATGTGGGACTCTGGCGACAGGTTCGGGAAGATGTCGTCTCCCAAGTCCTTCTCACACACACACACACACACAGAGTCCCGAGGCTAATTTCCTGCTAGATGATGATCATGGTGAGGCCTTCTTCTCTCACGTGGTGTGGTTACCATGGGCTAGAGCGTCTGGCTGGGTTCCAGTGCTGGGGTGGGTCAGGCCTGTGCTGGGCTGGAGGAAGACAAAGCCTCAAGCAGATAAGAGAGCAGCGCCACCAACCACCACATGATAACGCTATTCCCAACTCAAGTGGTAAACACCCTGCCACTTGGTCAACACTGGTCTAACAACACTTACTCCCTCGAGTGGTGAACACTGGTGTGCTCCCTGCGGAGGGCGGCTGCCATACCCTGGTGAGAGAGGTCCTTGTGTGAGAGGGACGGGTTCTCTGGCCTGACCACTGCGTGCTGCTATCTTGTCACCTCCTCTCTCTCCAGCCCCTACGGCCATACAAACACATATTGTTCACATGTATACTTATAAGGTTTACCATTCTCTCTTCTTTTGATATTACATACGACGTTTTCTGTTTGATGAGGTACTTGTAGTGTACGGGAAGGGGTGCTACACTCGTGGGGCCCCATCTCCTGCTACTACACGGGGAGAGTTCTACACTTGTAGGGCCCCTTCTCTTCAACTGCCTCCGTAATCGTACAACAGTTTCAGTCTCTTGAGGGACATCACATCCAACACCTGTCACACGTCCTGTGCAGCCGTCATCCAACACCTGTCTTACATCTTCAGCAATCTCGTCATCCGACTGAGTAATCATTGCCTGCGTTTTGCTCTTCCGTCAAGCCGTTCATCTGCTGCTGATGTTATGAGGAATCAAGTGATGAACTTGCCAGGCGAGGCAAGGCTTGCCTTGGGAAGCTGAGATTACTGAAGAGTTGACGAAGCCGAGAGGCGGGTTGCCTGGTGCTTCAAAGGGATCCCCAAGACGCTGACCTGGGCGTTGTTCTTCTCTTGTCTCCTGCTGGTGTTCCTCACAGGTCCCTGGTTCCTCCTTCCTGTCTGTGACGGGGTACAAGACTAGTCGTCGTCTGTTGTGGCTCTGTCTGTCTCTGGGTCTGTGTGTGACACGTTTTTTTTTTTTTCTGTTCAAATGCTGTAATCTAACAGCCCTGACCGGAGCTTTTCTTCGTCAGTCCACCCTGAAACTTCCCGAGGCGTCGTTCGCTCAGCCAGGCCTTTCACCACTGAACCAGTCGTCTGATACAAAACTGCCAGTTAGTGCTGTAACCAGGCGACGCAGACGTCCCCCCCCCAAAAAAAAAAAAGAAGAAGAAAAGAATCCTCCACCTCACCAGGCAGTAGTAAACCTAAACCAGGGAAACAATTAGAGCAAAGAGTTTCATCACGCGAGAACTTTCGTTAAAGATTTCATCATCCGTATGCAAAACTTTCCCCGACCAGAGCCCGACCAAACTTCCCGACCAGAATCTTTGCTAACCAGTTATCAACCAAAGCAGTCACTGGGCAACCACGAGTTGAGCCTGGTCGACCGTCCCCCAGGCTATTATCACTATATGAATGTGACTTTGTATGTTATGAGCGAGAGTTATGACCATTATGTGGTATACACCCCGCCCCGCCCCGCCCCGTTAGCCATTACGTCATCCCCCCCTACACAACAGCGGGCTGCCCTCGTTGATGACGTTATTAAAGGATCCAAACAGATTTGTCCGACATGAGTGAGTTCGTCGGAAAGCTATGCTGAGAGCCATTTATCAAGTGGTGGTCCTCTGAATGGTTTACAGTCTTAGTGGTGGTCCTCTGAATGGTTTACAGTCTCATCCCGAGTGATGGTTTCCATAAGTTTACCCACTACAGACGCTAAGCTAATTGGACGATAGTTTCCTGGCAGTGATGTATTGCCTTTCTTGGAAATGGTTGTCACATTATAAGGCTTCCATTCCTCTGGAGCGATCCCCATAGCACAGTGACTCGTTGAAGAGAGAGCAGGCAAGGGTTTTGAAAATCTCATTTTTCTTCACATTAGACTTCTCTGGGGATGCTATGCTATTGATTCTCATTTAATTTCATGTCCACGTGTCGCAAGATGTTTTCTTCTCAGTGTTAGAGCTGGCTTTGGGGCGTGAGCTCTGTCTGTCTCGAATTATGAAGACAAGTGCGAAAAAAGAAAAATTCATCTAAAGTCTGTGTCACGTCTTCTTTGTCGTGAAGCAAGTCACAATCTTCAGTTAAATCGGTGCACGATCTGACCGGAGGATGGCTCTCTTGCTTCCGACATGCCCATAAAACTCCTTCGGGTTTCTTTTGCTACTTCCAGCACAATGCGCTTCGTACCGACTCGTCCTTTGACCCAAGAGGGATAAAGAGATGTGTGTCGTCAGTGACAAATCTCCTTTTGTTACCAAGTTCCACCAACCATCAGCAAAAATATAGAGACTTGAATTCAAGGCTCGCGGGTGAGCAAGAGAATCGCAAGACGTCCAATTTGTTAAGCGGTGACAGCAACAAGGCTCGCCCTGGCCTGAGGCCGAGTTCGTGGTGACGGGACACCCAAACCTCAGTTCTCGCCGAGGCCCTGCGGATCTTGAGGGAATGCAGTCAACCTGCGCCTATCGTATCTGGTGGTTGACTCAGTGGGCGGAGCGCACACAGCTTGGGCGAAGGAGAAGTTACGGGCGTCCTGCCAACGACCAGGGGACCCCGAGCCTGTCTGGACGCCATTAGGGAGATGCGACGAGCCAGGCAGGTCCTCCTGACCGTGGGGAAGGGCGATGATGATTCCTTTAAACCATCACACACCTTCAGCGGGACCTTCATGGCAACGGAAAATATTCGTGAGGGGAGACTTCAAAGCCAGTCATCGTGACTGTTTCCCGCATCCCTTGAGTACTGTGGTAAACATGACTACAGAAGACCCAGCCGTCCAGAAATGACCAGAAGCAGACGGTCCACACAGGTGCCCGCTAAACATCCCTCTAATGTTTCCAAATTGACGTATACACTTGGGCACATCCACACAGACAAACGCACTTACACACGTGGTGCGATGTAGCAAACAAACCTTACACCGAGCAAACAAGCAAACCCAACGTCAATCTGTTTCGATAATTATCTGGAGATAAGTAATGAGAGACGGAACATAAGGTCGTAAGCCTCCTGTGCCACCCTGAAAAGCCCCTGACCCTCCCCCCAGCAGCAGGAACCCCCTCCCCGGCCGCTGGCTGCGTCCGTCAACACCTGAACTGCACTTAACTTCCTTCCCGCCGCCGCGCCGGGCAGGAACAACTCAGGAAATCAATACGTCATCACGAGGAGTCGTCAGCTGAGAGAGGAACATTTAGCTGAGGAGAGGGACTCCAGCTGAGGACTGGGTCTCCCGTTGCGGAGAGGGTGCGGGCACCTGATGGAGGCAAGATAATGTGATAGATGGGGACAGATGGTGATATATAGGGAGGAGGTGACGGCCGGGGGCGGCGTGGGGCGGCCACCCAGCCCCCGCCCACACCACGGAGGTGGGGCGGCAGCCGGTACTGAAATGGTGGCTGACGCCGGTAGCGGTGAGGTTACGGTGTGAGGCGGGGGTCTGGGTGTGGCCCGTGTTGGGTCTGGGTCTGTCTGGGTGCATTTGGGTGTGTGTGTGTGTGTGTATTACTGTAACTGCGTTTTCGATTATGTAGTTTCCCTGTTACACACGTTAAGGAGAAGAGAGGAGGAAGCCAGGAAGGTGTAAAGAGAGAGAGAGAGAGAAAAAGAGGCAGCGTAATATCAACACCAGCAGACAGTCAACACAGATGTTTGGATTGCCAAACACCTGTAGATAACGAGGACCAGTCCCCAGGTGGCGCCCCCGGCGGCTGGCTACAGAACCATCGTTTGAACCCCGCAAATCACCTCTCATCAAAGTAACAATAAACCCGCTCCTAATTAGCGACGCCATATCTATAATTGAAATCATTTTCGAATCATTATGATCTCTGGTGATGTTGTCTATAGTGAATTAACCATTACTGATTCAATTAGCGAGAAGTGTTGGAGAATAATATGGACTTAAATGGTCTGGGGTCTCTTGGAGGCTGTGTGGTAAGTTCTCTTGGAGGCAGTATGCTCAGGAGTACACAGCACTCCTCTCCTTCCCGTCCTGCACTCCTCATCTTCTGCTTCCATACGTTGATATTAACTAGATATTGGGTGTTTACCGGACACCGCCCGCTGGGGGTCACACCGCGCGTGACACGTCACCTCCGGCGGGGCTGTATCACCGTCAACGGACGGAGAGGACCTTCTCTCCCTCCACCGTTTCACACGACTGGCATCTCAGGGTTGGGTTCTGTGGATCTATATACATCGTCTGTAACTCACCCATCACCGATGGGTGAGTTTAAGCGCTCGCTAGTTACTAGACGTACTAGTAGTTCGAATAACTAGTTGAGAGGGACGCGAAAAGTTAGGAAACGTTAGTTATCAGGTGTGGCAAGGGTGTAGCGCAGGTGGTGTGTACGAACCGCGAGAGGGGAGCGAGCAAGGTAGTGATGATAGTGCTCGTTGGTGGGCTTGGCCCCCACACCATGATATTCACGTGAGTAATTACAGCTCTCGTGATTCACCGAGTCCTGCACGGGTGGTGCATCAATATTCACCTATGGAAACATTCTTGACTTTTCCCCCTTCGGCAACAGGGCGAAGATTATCGCTGTGCTCGTAGCCGTTGCCCTGCCCACTTGGCCTCTTTTCCCCGACGCGCTAATCGTATTTTGACGCGCAAGTTAAGCAATCCCGGCCACCGGCCGCTGGTGAAGCAAGCCGTTTGAGGCGGTGGCAGGAGCAGCGGCTGGTCGCGTGCTCAGTTAGAACTGCAGGCGTTCCCGAGGCTGTATAGGGTGTCTCGGGGCTTGACACATGGTCCCAGGACGGTTCAGGCGGTTTCGGGACGGCAAAGGTGGTCCTGGGACGGTACAAGTTGTCCCTTGACGGAAGAGGTGGTCCCGGGGCGGGACAGGTGTGTGGAGCAGCTCACACAAATGCGCCAGATGACCTGTACGTCGGGCAGGTGTGTTGCGGGTGTTCCCTCGTGAGCTCTGGACTTCACTGTACCACGCGACGTCATCGTTCCAACGCGTCATATGACGTCATCACTACATTACGTCGTGCCGTCACACGTCACGCGATCGTGTGGGGCTCGCGTCGCGAGCCAGCTCTCGCACCAGCAACGACAGGACATGGAGGTCGGGGCCACAGCTTGTGATAACGGGGGACCGCTATTCTTCCGGCCGCCTGAGCACTCTAGTTACCTTAACGAGAGCAGAGGATGGTACCTCTGGGCTGGCTTGGGTGATAGTCACCCGGGGAGGAGGGAGCTGGGGAGGATATGGTATGGGGAGAGGGGGGAGGAAAGAGGGAGATAGAGGAGCAGTGTTTCGGGTCGGTCGTGGGACGAAGCGCCCGTCCACTGGGCCCTCAGCAGGTTGAGACACACTAGGGGGCTTTATCCAGACCTGACCTCATATATCATGAGGCTAACCTCATCCCCGGTGGAAGAGGTGGGAAGGGTGTGGCCTCTGATGTATTCGCGCGAGGCAGACTTCTACACATAGTGAGAAGGAGAAAGAGAGAGAGATTAGGAATGTCTCTTTCTCATCACACCGTCTCGCTCGTCTCCCCCTTACACCATACCATCTCTCCCCCCAGCATTCCCCGCCTCATGCCACAATCACACACAACACCGCCAATACTCGCCCAGCAATGCAAGGGCAATGCCGACCATAACCGTAGGAGAAATTTAATATATTTCGTTCGTTCGCGTTATCAATAGACTCATCTGAACTGGAAGATTGATTGACTGGAGGATAATGTCACCACGCTGAGGGACTTTATGTCTGGCTCTCACGGCTCAGCAGTTTGATTAAAAGACTTAAGAACGGCATACGAAGACTTGACCCAGATATCTGCCTGTATTGAGGAAAGGATATGAAAAACGTATTGTGTCGTGTGTATGTTTGTATATGACAGGTGACGGCGTACTAGATATGCAACGTGGAAGATGAAAATCAGTTTTGCAAAGGAATTTGACGTTGGACGCGACGCGTTCCGTCAGATGTATAACACTTTTTTACTAATGTACGACACGTGAATGTTCCCACTACCTGTGCACTCTGTACCAGTTGGGTGACCTACCCCACCAGCCACCCCACTTCCTGTGGACACAAGTATGCCATTTTTCAAACAGTGATGTAGTGATGTTGCCTGTTGTTGGGGCTTAGTTGTACGTGTTGTACAATTACTTGTCTATAATGGCCTAATTGTACTGCGCGGGGTGGAAGTTGTACACTCCTCCGACCCCGTCTCTTGTAGTACAGTACTCATACAACTCGTATATGCTGTCTACACTGACCACGTCTCTGTTCAGTGTATTCCATTCGTCTATAACTTGTATACTGTAAAGTTTTGTACTTAATTTCGTGTGTTTGTGTGTGTGTGTGGGGGGGGGGGCACTGGGGCGCCTGTGTCTGGTGTGACACTTACACGCTCCCCTCCCGCCAAGACTTCAGACACGGGTGTTACCGCAGCGATGGGCCCCCGTTACCAGTGACCTCACTCCTTATAACGGTGTTACAGAGAGGACTCTTTGTCGCATTAGCACCGGCCGGAGAACAATGGGTTGTAACAGTTCTTCAGAACTCCAGAGATATGTCTCCTGCTGTGGGGGTCAGCTGCGCTCGTTACAACCTGTTACACCTGTTACGGTACCGCTGTTTGTGGCTTAGTAGCACCTTACGTCACAGGGTCACGGTGTAACACCTTACGTCATAGGGTTAGAAAGTAATCCCGCATGTCACAGGGCGTGACAGAGTAATACCCTACGTCACAGAGTGTAACAGAGTAATACTGCAAGTCACAAGATGTGACATATTAACACTGTACGTCGTAGGGTGTGACAGAGTAACAACATACGTCACCGGGTAACAGTAAAAGCCTTACTCTACCAGGATGTTACAGAACCTATATAAACAAGAGCAATGCTTCCAAGATTTTATTTTTTTAACAGCGTTTGTATCCGTCACGCGTCACAGCGCCAGTATTTCTGTATACGTAACAACTGTCTCTTTCTTATCGAGGTGGCGTCAGGAAGAGACGAACAATGGTCTCATTTGCACACATCCACCCTCCCCCTCTTACCGTTATGTTACAGAAACGATTTGCTTCAGGGCTGCCATCTCAGTACGTGTCTGGTAAAGGAGTTTGCATTACACACACATTGAAAGAGAGGAGGGAGTGAGGGACGACCTGATCACAGCCTTTAAGTTTTTAAGATAGATCGACGAAGAAGTAGACAGGGAACAGTTCTTCTAGAGAAGTAAGGATAGAGCAACCAGAGGACATAACAAGAGAGGATAGTAGTGAGACGGGCTGGAACCTCCTGCCTCCACTCTCACAGGAGAGAGAGAGAGAGAGAGAGAGAGAGAGAGAGAGAGAGAGAGAGAGAGAGAGAGAGAGAGAGAGAGAGAG